>JACEIK010000170.1:376084-435716 GCA_018107945.1 Datura stramonium | reverse complement strand
GCGTAAACACTCATCTAGGGGTGTGTATAAGGCCAACCACAGTAATATGAGGATCTTGATCCCCATATTCATCCCTTGCGGATGGCATGCCGCTCTGCAGAGCGACGTATCCTCGCCTCTGATGGGCGGGGACATAGCTATTAACCCTGGGGTGGTCACGGAAGCTATACAGGTATAATCCATCCCAACACAATGCAATTTGTGAGTCTCAACTGACAACAACAACTGAACATGATAACATACTCCTGACATGCTTTACTGGGATTCATACTGGATTACTAAGCTGAAGAAACTAACTTGCCGAAAGAAAATTCCTTAACATACCTCGATGGACGATTTCTGATTAACTGATAGGTTTCAAATAGTATTCAATAGCTCTTCCAAACTAAAATCGTGTTACTGGAAAGATAGGACTTGTTTTAACACTAAGTTCGGCAAATAGGAAAACTTTATATGTATAATTATTAAGTATACTCCAATTTTTCGAAGCACGGTCGAAACCTCATTATTTCTCAAAAGTCTAGAAGGGAGAAATGCTTACTTGTAGCCTGGGATCGTATTGAACCTAGTTTGGAGCAATTCCAACAACTTTGGCTCGGCGGGATGACGATTCGCCGGGCGAATTTCCCAAAACTAACTCCGTAGAAATGCTCCATGCAGCCTTATACTTCGATACCCGAAGTTAATTTTGATTTGGACGGATTTTAGAAGCCTAATCGAATGAAAATTAAATGTTTTCCTGCATCCCTATTCTCTGTTGGTCGAAGATATATAAATTATGATCTCATTTCTAAGTGTGACACCCTTATATACTTGAGGCAGCAGACAAGGCAACATGGCACGTTGCCCAACGCGCTGAATCTTCTCCGTTCCACTTTGGATAACGTGTCGGAGAAGCTCCGTGCCACTTTGCCCCTCTTGGCAGCTTTGTTAGGCCTTCTCTCGTGAAATCCCGGCTTGGCACTCATTCGGCGTTTCCCCGGGCCCTTTCCTCGTACATATGGCACTGTAAAACTCTCAACCAACATGCGAATAGGCCGACTAAATGCTAGAAAATTATGGGGTGTAACATCCTCCCCCCTTATGAACATTCGTCCTCGAATTTTAACTGAGGATATCTGGTTTTCATATCATCCTCTGCTTCCCAGGTCGTCTCCTCTCGGTTCTTATTTCGCCATAACACCTTCACAGAAGCAAAATCTTTAGTTCTTAGTCTGCAGATCTGCTGATCTAGTATGGCTACTGGAGCTTCTTCATAGGCTAACTCCTCGGTTATTTGGCCGTCTTTGACTGGGACAATCTGGGAGGGATCTCCTATGCACTTCCTCAGCAATGATACGTGAAAAAATGGGTGAATGGATTCTAATTCTGGGGGTAAATCCAACTCATAAGCCACCTAGCCTATCCTTCAGTGAATCTGATAAGGCCCAATAAACCTCGGGCTGAGCTTGCCTTTCTTACCAAATCTCATCACACCCTTCATCGGTGAAACCTTCAGGAATACCCAGTCACCCATTTTAAATTCTAGGTTTCTTCGCCGCACATCAGCATAAGGTTTTTGTCGGCTCTAAGAAGTCAGCAGACGTTCCCTGATAAGCTTTACTTTTTCTTATGACTGATGAATAATATCTGGCCCAATCAATGCTGATTCTCCTACCTCAAACCAACTAGCTGCCGACCTATACTTCCGCCCATATAACGCTTCATAAGGTGCCATCTGAATTGCTGAATGATAACTGTTATTATAGTAAAATTCAATAAGCGGTAGATGTTTATCCCAGTTGCCTCCAAAATTTAGCACACAAGCCCGTAACATATCCTCGAGCATCTGGATTGTATGTTCTGTCTGCCTGTCTGTCTGAGGATGGAAGGCTGTGCTCAGGTTAACCTGCGCCCCAGGTCCCTCTGAAAAGATTGCAAAAACATAGCTGTAAACTGCGCTCCTCTGTCAGAGATGATTGACAATGGAACACCATGCAATCTGATTATTTCTCTAATATACAGCTAGGCATAATCTTCGACTGAAAAGGTAGCCCTTACAGGCAGAAAGTGAGCTGATTTTGTCAACATGTCGACAATTACCTAGATAGAATCATATTTACACCTCGTACGAGGTAACTCTACTACAAAATCCATATTAACTGCCTCCCATTTCCATAAAGGAATAGCTATATCCTGTGTCAGTCCGCCTGGTTTCTGATGTTCAACTTTCACCTGTTGGCAATTGGGACATTGAGCTACGAATCTTGCTATCCCATTTTTCATTCCCGACCACCAGTAAATCTCTTTTACATCATGGTACATGTTTGTCGAACCTGGATGGAGAGAGTAATGGGCATAGTGTCCCTAGCCCATAATTTGCTGGCGAAGCCCTGCCACGTTTGGAACACAGAGGCGATCCCTATATCTCAACACTCCGTCCTCGATTACTTGGAAATCTATTCCCTTCCCCTCGATGGACCCTATTTCTGAGATGAAACAGGCTAGGATCTTCATACTGCTGTTCCTTCACTTCCACAACCAATGATGATACAACGGTATTCTGGATTACCACTCCATTGTCTCCTGATTCTACTATACGAATGGCTAAACTGGCTAGCTGATGCAATTCTCCGGCCAATTCCTGCTACTCGGGCTGTAAATATGCCAAGCTTCCCATGGATTTGCGGCTAAGGGCATCTTCTACAACATTGGCCCTTCCAGGGTGATATAAAATATTCACATCATAATCCTTTAACAGCTCCAACCAGCAACGCTGCCGCAAATTCAACTCTTTCTTGTTGAAAATATACTACAGGCTTTTGTGATTAGTGAAAATATCTACGTGGACGCCATAAAGATAATGTCTCCATATTTTCAAGGCATGAAAACCGCGGCAAACTCCAGGTCATGGGTAGGGTAGTTCTTCTCATGCTTCCTAAGCAGCCTGGAAGCATAGGCAATAACCCAACACCCGAAGCGTCACAATAGACTGCATAACCCTCTGTTCCTTCTGGAAACACTAGCACCGGCGCTGATGTCAATCTATCTTTCAGTTCCTGAAAGCTCTCTTCATATGCCTCAGTCAAATGTAATTTTTCTGCCTTCTGCGTCAATTGGGTTAAAGGTGCTGCTAAAGTGGAAAATTCTTCCACGAACCTTCTGTAATACCCGACTAACCCCAGGAACCTACGTACCTCGGTCAGAGTGGTAGGTCTACGCCATGTTTTCACTGCCTCTATCTTCTGCGTATCTTCCTGTATACCAGCATCTGACACAATATTTCCAAAGAAGGCTACTGAATTCAGCCAAAATTCACATTTAGAGAATTTTGCATATAGCTGGCGATCTCTGAGAATCTGGAGCACTATCCGTAGATGATCCTGGTGATCTTCCTCTGAGCGAGAATACACAAGAATATAATCGATAAATACTATCACGAACATGTCAAGGTATGGTCTGAAAACGTTTTTCATTAGGTCCATGAACACTGCTAGGTCGTTTGTCAGTCCGAAGGACATGACTAGAAATTCAAAGTGGCCATATCTTGTCCTGAAGGCAGTCTTTGGAATATCTCTTTCACGAACCCGGACCTGATGATATCCTGACCATATCAATCTTAGAAAAATACCTCTCTCCCTATAGCTAATAAAATAGGTCGTCTATTCTGGGAAACGGGTACTTATTCTTGATAGTGACTTTATTCAGCTGCCGATAATCTACACACATACGGAGGGAGCCGTCCTTCTTCCTCACGAACAGAACTGGCGCACCCCATGGTGAGGTATTCGGCCTGACAAATCCTTTGTCTAGAAAATCCTTCAGTTGTTCCTTTTGTTCTCTGAGTTCAGCAAGAGCCATCCGAAATGGAGGAATAGATATAGGTTGAGTGCCTGGTAATAGATCGATTACAAAATCAATTTCCCTTTCTGGGGGAATACCAGGAAGCTCATCTGGAAATACGTCACGAAATTCATTAACCACTAGAATAGATTGAAGGGTCGGAGGCTCTGCCCGAACATCCTGAACTCTAACAATATGATAAATGAACCCTTTTGCTATCAATTTTATCGCCCGAAGATAGGAAATAAACCTACCCTTTGGCGTGGCTGTACTACCTTTCCACTCCCATACTGCCTCCCCTGGAAAGTGGAATCGGACAATCTTGGTCCAACACTCGACATTGTCATAGCATGGAGCTAGCCAATCCATACCACTAACAGCATCAAAATCAACCATTTCTAGTTCTATCAAGTCTGTCGTAGTCCGGCTACTGGAAACCTCTACTCTACACCCCCGATAGACTCTTCTGGCTATAATAGAGTCACCAATGGGTGTAGACACTGTGAAAGGTCACTGAAGCAATTCCATCATAATACTAAACTTCCGAGCCACTAACGCAACATAGGATAAGGTGGATCCTGGATCTATCAACACAAGTAGGATGAGAGTGAATGTTCAGCATAACTGTCACAACATCTGGTGACAAATCTGACTCATGTCGCCCCAGTAGTGCATAAGTACATTCTGGGTCGGAACCTGAACTATAGGCCCCTGATCTGCCTCGGCCTCTTCCGGCTGTAACTGAGGGCCTACACCCTGCTGGGGATGCTAGAGCTCATGATCCTGTCGAGGACCTATCATGTCGATCCCAGTCACCCTGACCGCTAGTTGGAAAATTCCTCATCTGGTGATCCTCCTGTCCACAAATGTAGGATGCTGTGGTACCATACCTTCATGCTCCAGAGTGGTGTCGACTGCAAATAGGGCAAAGAGGTATTGTGAACCCACTCTGCTCCACTCTCCTCTGCTGTTGTGAACCTACTAGTCATGAATCTTCGTCGGGCTCTGGCTGCCCTCGGCGACTAGACCTGCTCCTCTACCGTTGTGGTGGAGGCGGGGGTATTGGCGGCCTATCTGATAGCCGTGGCCTAGGTCCTCCCCGAAACTCCTCCTGTAATTCACCTGATCTGTCCCTGCGGCGCTTCTCCTGGCTTGTCCTCCTAATCTCCCGTTGCCGCTATCTTATACCCTTAATATTCTGAGCAAAAGCCTGCACACGGGCGATATCCATATCCTCTCACGGTGTGGCTGTGATGCAGGCCTCAATATATTCCAGGTTCAACCCCATAATAAAGCGGTGTACCCTGGCTTGCATTGTGTCCAAAAAGGCTAGCGCATATCGACCCAAGGAATCAAACCGCATGGCATATTCCCGAACACTCATTGACCCCTGTTCAAGTGTAGGAACTGATCAACCCGGGGCTGTTGAATCTCCTGCGGTAGGTAATGATCAAAGAAAGCCTCTAAGAAGCTGGGCCAGGTTGGAGGAGGAACATCTATCCCTCGGGACCTCTCCCTACTCTCATACCGCAGTACAGCGATGTCCCGTAGCCGGAATACCGCCAACTTAACTGACTCTGTGGGTATAGCATGCATCACATTGAAAATCCTCTGCATCTGGTCTAAGAAGTTTTGAGGGTCCTCGATCCGATCTTTCCTTATGAATTGCGAGGGACTTAGTGCTAGGAACTCTCGGACCCTTGAGCTACCAGGCCCTCCTAAGGATTCTGCAACTATAGGTGGCACTAGCTGGCGCTGAGCAACCATCATCTATGCTAGCATAGTCACCGCTCTCCTGACCTCCAGGTCGGATGGTATGGGTATAGAAACTGCCGGGGGTGGTGCCTTCACACTGGCCGTCCCAAGCGGCAACTAAAGTGGTGGAGACTGCTGGGGAGGTCGATATGATACCTCTGTATCGTCCTCAGATCGGGCTAATTCTGACCGAGGTTGAGGCACCCTACTGGTGTCCTCTCCTGCTGCTACATCTAACCTCCTGACTGTCGTATGGTGTCTTTGATCCGACATTTCTCTATAAATAAAAGAGTATAATGATCTTAGGGACTCAAACCCTATACCGTATCACTCTATAGCACGACTGGATAAGAAGAAAGAGTAACCATCTTATCATGCCTTCCAGCCTCCTGCCTATAGTATGTGGTGTACAACACATCCATAGACAAGACTCTACTTAGCACGGCTTGCAGACTCCCTGGGATACAACCTGCTTTGATACCATGTTTGGCACGCCCCACCTTTTGAGGCATGACTGGCACCTGGTGCCCTACTAGGACATGAACTTCTGAACTGACTGAGCCTAAGAACCTCTGGTGCAGGGCTGGCTCTAACTCTACAATCAAGAAAACAACGGGCTATATAGCGGCTGTAAATACAACCCCCAGCCGACAAGGCCTATAACCACCTATGAATATAAATAGCTAACCAGAGACAAACAAACATAGGGAGTCCTATGCAGGCCGACAAGGCCACCATGATATCTAGATATAATTGAAAAGTAAAATTAGATGCTAAACTGAGCTATGACCAACAAGGCCACCATCGACAGCTAAACAAGGCCCCACATTGCCAACACACATAGTCTAAACACATATGGGCCCCACACGGTCGATATCATCTAACCACAGGGAAGTAATGCAATCTGCAAGCCTCTAGGAGTAATAAGATGGTCGGGATAGGGCCCCGACCTACCCACACTATACAAACAAAAGAAATAAACCTCTATCACATAAGCTCCGGAAGAAAGGAGTTGATTGCTCTGTACAGCTGACTGGAACGACAAGGGACCTGCTCCTCGTCTATGTGTACCTGCAGGAAAGTAATGCAACACCCCAGAAGAGGGCGTCAGTACCACAGGTACTGAGTATGTAAAGTAGTAACTTTAAATAACTGAAAGTAAGGAAATAGAACTAACAATAACTGAAGTAAAGAAAACGGACTGAAGGTGACTGAAGTAGTGAAATCAGGGCTAAACATAACAGTAATAAGAAAGGTAGGGTTCATACATGGCAAATTAGGCGTCTTACTGTCAAACTATCAGTAACTAAAGCAAACATAAACCTTACTTGGCCCCCATAAGCCGGAAGGTAGAATCAGCACAGAATAATCCACCTAGGTCACCTCCTTGTCTATGAGTACCTGTAGGCAAGTGATGCANATAAGCCGGAAGGTAGAATCAGCACAGAATAATCCACCTAGGTCACCATTATCCCTAGTGAGTACACCACAATCTATATACCCCTATCCAGGTCATACTGAGTCAACTACCAGCTATAAGCGTCCTACCGATCCCCTGGGTCTGCAATTAGGCTCGCTCGGCCCCTGACTGTAGCTGTGTCGTATTCTGAGTCCGTAGGACTCCTGATATCTACACCAGAGGCGTAAACGCTTGGCAGGGGTGTGTATAAGGCCAACCACGACAATATGAGGATCTGGATACCTATCTTCGTCTCTTGCGGATGACATGCCACTCCGTAGAGCGACGTATCCTCGCCCTTGGTGGGCGGCGACACAGCTATTAACCCTGGGGTGGTCACGGAAGCTATACAGGTATAATCCAGTCCAAGACAATGCAATTTGTGAGTCTCAACTGACAACAACAACTGAATATGATAACATACTCCTGACATGCTTTACTGGGATTCATATTGCATTACTAAGCTGAAGAAACTAACTTGCCGAAAGAAAATGCCTTAACATACCTTTGGTTGCCAATTTCTGATTAACTGATAGGTTCCAAATAGTATTAAGTAGCTCTTCCCAACTAAAATCGTGTTACAGGAAAGATAGGACTAGTTTGAACACTAAATTTGGCAAAAAGAAAAACATTATATATATAAATATTTACTATATTCCAATTTTGCGGACACGGTCGAAACCTCGTTATTTATCGAAAGTTTAGAAGGGAGAAATGCTTACTTTAAGCCTAGGATCGTATTGACACTAGCTTTGAGCAATTCCAACAAATTTGGTTCGGCGGGACAACGATTTGCCAGGCGAATTTCACGAAACTAACTCCGTAGAAATGCTCCCTGCAGCCTTATACTTCGATACCCGAAGTTAATTTGGATTTGTACGGAGTTTAGCAGTGTAATCAGATGAAAATTAAATGTTTTCCTGCGTCCCTATTCTCTGTTGGTCGAAGATACATAAATTATGATCTTATTTCTAAGTGTGAGACCCTTATATACTTGAGGCAGCAGACAAGGCAATGTGTCACGTAGCCCAACGTGCTGATTCTTCTCCGTGCCACGTTGGCTAACGCGGAGGAGCAGCTTCGCGCCTCCCCTCGGGAAGCTTGGTTTGGCCTCCTCTCGTGAAATCCTAACTTGGCACTCGTTCGGCCTTTCCCCAGGCCCTTTCCTCGTACGTATGACACTCTAAAACTCTCAACCAACATGCGAATATGCTGACTAAACTCTAGAAACTTACGGGGTGTAACAGATACAAAGGTAGTAACCTGGTTCTTGAAGAAGAATATATTCACCCATTTTGGTTCACCCATAGCCATCATCATGAACGAAGGTATGCACATTTATAACCGGCTTTCAATAATTTGTTGGTGAAATACAATGTAAACCACAAAATAGCAATAGCCTATCACACAAAGACTAGTGGGTAGGAGGAAGTGTCAAATCGAGAAATCAAATAAATTCTCGATAAGACTGTGAGCACAAACATAAAAGACTAGTCCAGCAAATTTGATGATGCACTATGGGCTTACAAGACAGCTATCAAAACTCCTATTGGCATATCGCCAAATAGGCTAGTTTTTGGAAAAGCATGTCATTTACTGGTTGAGCAAGAACAATGATCATACAGGGCCATCCAAAAGTTGAACATGGTTGTGGAGGTTGCTGGTGAGAAAAAGTTATTACAACTTCATGAGCATGATTATTTCCGTTTCAGTACATATGAAAATGCCAAAATGTAGAAGGAGTGGGCTAATATAGTGCATGATAGGAGTGTTGAACCTCCTGAGTTTTAGGCAAGAAAGCTGGTGTTATTTTACAATTTGAGGTTGAAACTATTTGGGAAACTGGAGACCGAAGTGGTCCGGTATATTTGAGATTGTGAATGTGACTGCACATGGTGTAGTGGAGTTGAAACCTTTGGGGTAAGACTGAACATTCATGTTCAATGGCCAACCGGGGAAACAATATTGTGAAGATGACTTTGACAGAGGGAAGAACTCAAGTTTCTTCCAAAAGGATTGAGTAGTCTTGTGTTGTGCCACGACGTTAAATTAGGCATTTTTTGGGAGGCAACCCAATTTGTAATAACATAATTTATATAGTGTCACTTTTGTTTTATTTTGTATCCATAAAGGCGGAAGTCTGAGTACCTGAAATCAAAGCTAAGGAGCATGTCTTAAACTTATATGTGGGGTCGTGCGACCCTTGAACCAAAGAGACATTCTGATGGCTAGGCCATAGAGGGCCTCAAGGAATATTTCCACCCTTGTATGATCTTTACTTTATAGATGCTTTGAGGAAAGAGAATGACTTTAAGAGTGGGGTGAGGTATCTTCTAAAATTTTGAGGTCAAGAGAGAGTATGCCATCAATCTTATCTGAACTTTGAATATTTTTTGAAAAATGTCATACCTCATCCACCCTTCAATTTTTCTTATGGCCTTAGTTCTTTTTCAAAGGGAAGACCTTTGAACCGGGTAATGTTTTTATTTTTAGGAGTCATTTTAGTCATAGAGTGGTGACCCTTCCTGATGATGGATGGAAAAATTAGTCATGCTTTTTCTAAGGATTGACTCAGACATCACCAACTTGTGTGCTCTTTGACATTCCACTTAGAAGCTAAGTTAGAGGTAATAAAGTGGTCATCTTAATTGCATAAGTGAGAATTTCATGAGAGACACATAAAGTTCTTTAACTCAACTCAAGACATGATTCGGGCTTAATAATGAAAAAAATGTCATTCGATGTGATTTTATGAATGTGTTGTTGTAATACCCTGAATGTCCTAAGATTAGACCTTGGGTTGAAACGGAGAAAAATAGAATTTTCTACACCAGGTTACAGGACGAGTCGTCCAGTGGCCCGTGAGGTGCACCACGAATCATTAGGTGACTCCTAGGGAGGAGGGAAGGTTTAGTTTGATATTCGGGTTAGGGGTTGACCACTGGTGAAGCCACGAGTTGTAATCAGCAGCACGAGTCGTAAAGTTTGCCGTGGTCAAGAGTTTGACTTGGATGTTAAAGGTTTAGCATTACTTCCAATGAGTAGTAACCAGGAGTCATCAGGTACACCACGAGTCATGGTGTCCCTTGTAGCGACCAATGATGATAAGCTTCTAGTGCTGGCAGTGAGAATAGACCACGAGTCGTGGTCCTTGACGACAAGTCCTCCAGTCCCTCATTGGGACAGGTAGTGTGTATGTTTTTACAAATTTATTAAGGGCTTTCCCGTACTTCCTATGTTTCTAAGGCCTATGCTACTTCGTTTAAAACTCAGATAAGTGTGTTTTAAGAGGGTTTAACTCATCCTAGTCCTATTCATTTCCATGCATGCAAGCCTAGTTGTTTCCATGGGTGATCAAGCTTAGGATTCATCAAGTTCTTCCCCAATTTACTTTGGGCATTCAAGAGGGTTGTGTAATCATAATTTTAGGGTTATGAATGGGTATATCAATCCACTCCCACGCCCAATCCCTCTTCAATTTTATGTGATTCCTGAGTTGATGAATCTATGGGGTTTTCACCCAACTTGTGAATTCTCTAAGTATCTATCATGGGTATTATTTGTGTATGTTTCTAATATTGAATTATGATTCATGGTCATGTTTCATAATGTTTTCGATTACAAATTATGATTTCAAAGTTTTACAAATAAGATTTCTATCTAAGGAAGTTCATGAAAAGATGAGTTTATGATCTATGCTTCTAATTTTGATGAGATGTTCATGACGAAAGTATGACTTCGAATTACCCATGTCTATGTCCATATTTTGAGTAATCAAAGCCTATTTCAAGCATTTTTAAGTATTGGGAAAGCACATATGATCAAGTATGTTTCAGGATTTATCTAAATTTCATGTTATTAGCTTACCACATGGTTTTCCAGTCTAGACTCCTTCTCTTGTTCAGCTTGTGGTATGGCTTGAGCTAAGACTCTTCATGTTATGTTTTTAGAATATGTATGCCATATCATGATTCAGCTTCGTCATTAGACGATGGTTAGTTTTGTTGAAAAATGATGGAGAGAATATGCATGTTTTTGGGAGCACCGAGTAGGTTGATGGTCATTCATCCCTATGCCTCAAAACTACGTGCCTATATAGGTTTATTCAGATTATTTGGGACCTCCCTTTCAGCTTCCCCTGCCACCAATGGGACTTTAGCTTGATATTGATATCATGGCTGCGTTCTTAGCCCTGGCAGGCTTTGGACGGCTTTACCCATTTGAGTGTAATAGTCGGGACCACGTAAGTTCTATCGTGGTAATATCAATTATATGAAGAGTCTCCCATTGTTCCACATGATTTTAGTTATGCATGTTCATCAGTTATTGATAACACTCAAACCATACCTCCAACCGAAGTATGAAGCGGATGTTGTCAACAAAGAACCCATCAAAGAGGTTGGGTCCAACCCACAAGGAATAGGGAAGAGCTAGACTAAAGCCGGTTAGTGAACTTGTTAGGTAGTTACTCAAAATTGGGGGTTTAGAAAGGAAACAATAATTAAAAGAACAATTAAAATTATGGGTGAAATCAAGATTTGAAGATAACTAGGGTTTAGTGTTCCCTGTGGGTTCGTAAGTGCTTTGCGTATACATACATGATCATCACCAATGTTTACTTGTAGAATTGATAACTATGATTCATTCAAACGACCGACCAACCCCTATAGAATGACTATACTCAATCACCCTAGTAGGTCTCATGAGCGATTACAATTTAACCATTATCAATATGTCGAAAATTTAACTATCCTGCATCCACAACTCAAGTTAATACAATGATCATCAAGATCAAGGCTTTGTTGTAATTCTCTTTTGCTATCTCTGCCTCTTAGACCTAAGCAAGTAAAGAATTCGGGAAAGTCCTAACGTTGTACACCATTAAGAAATGTTTACGCATGACAATAATATAATAAAAGTATTTTGCATATGTTTTGAATCACTTTTATGTAACCCTAGCTTGTTAATCCACCATGGTTCCCACAACCCTAGGTATGGAGGTTTAAGCCTCTCATAGTTGTAAGATTGTGATTTGTTTGCATAATTAAAGACATAAATCAATACAAAAAATTATGATTGAGAGAAAAACTTCCTTGAATAAATCATCAAAATCTTTAAGATCAATATGAAGATCACAAAAAGGCTGATCACAAATGGAACAACTCAATTCTCACGTCTAGATCTCCTTAATTTCCTTGCTGATCAGTTCTAATCACACCTAATTACATCTCGACTACTCTCCTATGAAAGTAAAACATAAAATGTATTTATACAGACATAAAAATCCTTTTCCTAATCTAATAGGGTAAACTTCCATATTTGTTGTCGCTCGTTCCATGATTAGACCTACAACACGTGACAGGCTTGTATGGGTTGTACCTGCCATCCGTAGGTCTGTTGCTTGTTGAAATCCGGCTAAGTGTTGGTTCTTTGGTAGGATTCATAGTATCTTCCTACGAGTCGTACTAAGCTTCTGTGGTTTAAATCTGAAGACTCTGAATTTTTCTGAAGTTTGTCACAAGTGCCTTGGTAGGACTCGTACCTTTCCATCACGACTCGTATTGTAGTCATCCGTACCCAGAGTCAGCTTTTGTGAAATTTTTTTGAGTCTTTCACCAACTTGAAGTTACGACTCGTACAACAATCATACGACCCGTACTATGAGTCGTGGTTTGCTTCTTTCTCAGCTCATTCTTCTGAACATTTCCACGAGTCTTGGTACGATTTGTACCATCGGTGTACGACTCCTACTGAGACTGTCAATTTGGCTCATTTTCTGTTCTTTTAAGCTTCTTTTGCCCAATATTGTTCCAACGCCTAAGTATACCTGAATAACAAGAAAAGTACCTCATATCCATATTAACATACCTAAATCCATGCTATTTTCTTTAGTTTTGAGCATCAAAAGTGCTATAAATCCACAGAACATCAGTCATGTTATTATGGTTTCAGTAGGTTTGAACCAATGTTTAGGTTTACTTATGATTAGTAGTTTTCTACTTTGGGTCATTTGATTTAGTTATGATATTCATTTATGATATTCAGTTATGTTTAGGTCATGTTTTAGATAATAGCATGCAAGCCCTACTCTCAGACTCTTATGATGAAATGTTTATGATATACATGATCTCCGATTTTACTTACTTAGCAGTTTTTCTTACCTTGTATATTCAGTACATTTCATGTACTGATCGCATACTCTATGCTATATTGTTTCATCATAAAGGCTCAGACATTCAGGATCAATCCCACCACTAGCCAGATCTTCAGTGTTAGCATCTCCCAGTCAGAGTTGGTGAGTCCTCATCTTTCTAGAGCCCTTCTTATTAGTTATATTTAGTATTTTCAGTTTTAGACTTTAGTGAGTTTGTTGGGTCTTGTCCCATCAACTCATCAATAGTAGAGTCTTATCAGACATAATATGTATTGAGCTTTAGACTTTTGTTACGTATTCAGTTATTTGATGTTATCAGATTTTTCAGACTTCCGCTATGTTATATGTCAGATTTCCTCATTTAAAATGTTTAGCTTAGATGTTATGTTTATGCCATGGGTCGACTTCGATGCTCTGAGGGTTCTTTGTCTCGTGTCTCAATCTGGGCCTATGTTCGGGTCGTGACAAACTTGGTATCAAGAGCCTTAGGTTTTGAAGTGTCTAGGGTGTCTAAAATCCGCATTAATTAGAGTCTTTTTTATGGGTGTGAAGCGTGCCACACTTATGACGAAGAAGCTACGAAATGTTTATGAAATGTTCCTTTCTTGTATAATCTATGTCATGCGATGAAATGTCTGTCGATCCTTCTAACTCATGTTGTACGCTTTACAGAATTAGGCCTACTCGCTGAGTTAATGGAAGAAGGAACGAAAATGGAAATAGCCACGATAATGGCAATGGCGATGGGCACCAGTAGGCCCTACCATCCCCCGAGGATCATGTACCCGAGCAGGTTTCCCAACATTGCTTAGGGAAGCAATAAAGATGCTAGCTCAGGCTTTGACCGTCAAGGTCAACCAACAAGCGGTAACGTATGTCCCCTCAAAATGGAAATGTGGCAGTGGCGAGACTTAGAGATTTTTTTAGGATGAACCCTCTGGAGTTTTTCGGATCAAAGAGGGACGAGGATCCACATGAGTTCATTGATGAATTTTTGAAGATCACCTAGATCATGGGGGTGACTTGGGAGGAGTGTGAATATCTCGCCTCGTATAAGTTGAAAGGTGTTGCGCATATCTGGTTCAGAAAATGGAAGAATGGTAAGGAAATTGGAGCAAGCCCTATTGGCTGGGATGAGGTCCATATCGCGTTTTTGGATCGGTTTTTCTTCAAGTGATGAGGGAGATCAAAGAAGCAAAATTTATGAACTTGAGACAGAACAACATGACGGTTCATGAGTATGCTCTAGAGTTTACTCGCTCATCCAAGTATGCACCTGAGATGGTGTCGGACTAGAGGGCTTGAGTGAGTCAATTCGTGCATGGGATAGCAGACTATTTGGTTAAAGATTGTCGAATCGTGATGCTTCATCAGGACATTGACTTTCCCCAGATATATCTATACGCCTCGCAGATAGAGGCGGTACAGGTGAGAGAGAGGGAAAGAGAGGCCACGAGGACCAGGACTGATAACTTTATATTCTCCCAGCAGGGACTTGGTGGCGGGCACCGTCAGCAGTCCCACATGAGGTCTTTAGTCCCAGCACCGTCAGCTATGAGTGTGCCATTAAGGTCTAGGCATGTCCAGAGGGCACGAGAACCAAACTATCGAGGTTAGGGGAGCAAACTCATAGAGTCCAACATCCTAGAGTGTGAAAGGTGTGTTCAGACACACACAGATCAATGCTTAGCATGTACAGATGTTTGTTTTGGGTGTGCGAATCCCAGAAATATACTCAGAGATTGTCCAACAACCAGACAGGGTCATGATAGGGGTTGAAGCCCAGCCACTAATCTAGTAGCCCCACCAGCACGCACGGCTTAGCAGGTTGTATCCAGTAGACTAGGTGGTGGTCAGCGCCAGAATAGATTCTATGCCCTCGGATCTTTTCAGAAGAAGGTGTCTCCAGATGTTGTCAGTGGTATGTTATGAGTACTTCACGTTGATGTATATGCATTGTTAGATCCAGGGTCTACTTTATCTTTTATAACACCCTATGTTGCTTGTAGTTTCAGAGTCAGTCTTGAAATCCTATCAGAACCCTTCTCAGGCACTACTCAAGTCGGTGATTCAGTTATAGCTCGACGGGTATAGAGAAACTGCCTTGTCACAGTCCTTTAGAAAGTCACCTCAGCAGATTTAGTAGAGTTAGCCATGATAGATTTTGACATTGTCTTTGGTATGGACTGGCTACATGCATGCTATGTCTTAGTAAATTGTAGAACCCGTGCGGTATATTTTCGATTTTCGAGTGTGCCAATCCTAGAGTTTAAGGGTAGTTCAGCTATGCCTTTAGGACACTTCATTTCCTACCTTAAAGCCAGAAAGACGATTTTTAAGGGTTGCACATACCACTTAGTTAGTGTTAAGGATGATATATCCAGCACCATTGCTATCTAGTCAGTTCTTTTAGCGTGTGAATATGCAGAAGTGTTCCCAAATGATTTATCGGGAATTCCTCCCAAGCGGAAGACTAATTTTGGTATTGACCTTCTTCCAGATACGTAGCCTATATCTATTCCTCCTTATAGAATGGCTCTAGCTAAGCTAAAAGAGTTGAAGGAACAGTTGAAGGATCTTTTAAATAAGGGTTTCATCAGACCTAGAAAAAACCCCATGGGATGCACCAGTCCTCTTTGTCTAGAAGAAGGATGGTTCGCTCTGGATGTGCAATGACTATCTTCAATTGAACAAAGTCACCATTAAGAACAGGTATCCCTCCCCAGGATTGATGATTTTTTTGACCAGCTTCAGGGTGCTAAGTGTTACTCAAAGATAGACCTCAGATCCGAATATTATAAACTTAAAGTTAGAGAGAGTTACATACTGAAGACAGCCTTCAGGACTTGTTATGGTCACTATGAGTTTGTAGTTATGTCTTTTGAACTAACAAATTCTCCTACAACATTTATGGATTTGATGAACAGGGTATTCAAGTCATATTTGGATATGTTCGTGATTGTGTTCATAGATGATATTCTCATATACTCTCGGTGTGATGAGGAGCATGTTACTCTTTTGAGGGTGTTGCTACAGACTCTTAAGGTTAGCCAATTGTATGCTAAGTTCAGCAAATGTGAGTTTTGGCTAGGCTCAGTAGCATTTTTAGGTCATATAGTGTCGAGTGATGATGTGCAGGTGGACTCTTAGAAGATTGAAGCGGTGAAGAATCGGCCTAGACAAGTTAGTCCTTAGGATATCAGGAGTTTCTTGGGTTTAACTGGTTACTACCTGATGTTTTCTGAAGGTTTTTCATCCTTTGCAGCACAGTTGACTAAATTGACCTAGAAGAAAGTGAAGTTTCAATGGTTAGAGGCCTGTGAGAAGAGCATCCAAGAGTTGAAGACTCGACTAACCTCAACACTAGTATTGACCCTACCCAAGGGTACCGATGGGTTTATGGTATATTGTGACACCTCCAGGATCAACCTTGGTTGTGTATTAATGCAGTGCGGTAAAGTTATAGCCTATGCTTCCAGGCAGCTAAAAATCCATGAAAAGAACTATCTGACTCATGACCTCGAGTTGGCGGTGGTAGTATTTGCCTTGATGATTTGGAGACACTATCTATACGGAGTCCATGTGGATGTGTTTACGGACCACAAAAACCTACAGTACGTGTTTACCCAAAAGAGTCTAAATCTATGTCAAAGAAGCTAGTTGGAGCTTATTAAAGATTATGATATGATTGTCCTTTATCATCTGGGAAAGGCTAATGTGGTGGAAGATGCTCTTAGCAGGCTTTCTATGGAGTGTGTGACCCATGTAGATAAGGATAGGAGAGAGTTAGTGAAATATGTGCATCGTCTTGCACGACTAGGAGTTCATCGTATTTACTCGACATTCGGTGGTGTCATTGTTAAGAGTAAATCAAAATCATCTTTGGTGACCGAGGTCAAAGCTAGATAAGTCGAGGATCCTATTTTGGCAAAGATAAAGGAAGCCATTCAGAATCAAAAAAATGGAGGTCTTCTCCCAAAAGGGAGATGGTGTACTACGATATAAAGGTCGTTTATGTGTACCGGGAGTTGATGACTTGAGGGAGTGATAAGTTGGTCTACCAACTCATTAGGCTCTTAAGCATGAGTTTTAGCTTAATGTTCAAGTCATTTAGATGGATTTAATGCCCTTTTTTCCTTTTTGTGTGTAGATATCTGGTTTGTAGAAAAGAGCAAGAAAGGGAGAAAAATCAAGGGAATTAGGTGAAAACCGACACTTCATCAAAGTAGACCAGTGAAACACCGACCAAGTGCCAAATACCACTATCTTGGGGTATTAAAGCAACCGGTGATTGCGGACACCGACCGGTGACTTTTCGGTTAAATCACCCACTGACACCTAACAGTGCTGGATCGCAGAGAAAAAAATTGGCGAGCACGGTTTGAGATCGGAAAATCACCGAAGGACACTGGAATTCATTGCAGGAGCATCCAGTGATAGCCGATGGTTCGCGGAATGCAACTGACAAACCGTCGGTACTCTCGCAAACACCAGAACCCTTCAACAATGGCAAATGTGTCCAACACAAGAGAGTTTGAGTATCCTACTTTTTGATATATTCTAGAGAGAAGTACTTTGTACCTATCAAATCTGTACTTTTCGCTTTTTGAGAATATTCTCTTTGTAGAAGAAGAAAGTAGAATTCTATTGGTGGAAATTTTGAAGGATTGTTTTTCTATTTCTTCTTCTTCTTTCTCAATAGCAAGGTACTACCATTGTTGAAGAGTTATTGCTAAATTTGATTTGGCTACTCCTATTATTGAATTCAATGAGTTTATTGTTAAATATGCATTTGAATTTCTTAATTATTAGTAGTTAAATCATTAACTAGAGGTGCGTGGTGATGAATGCTTAATTAGATTGGGTATTGCTACATTCATCTCAATATTGATTAATTAGTGTAAATCTGTTTTGTTCTCTCCAATCTATAATTGAAGATATCCATGATTGCAGATGTGGGTCTATTTGTTCTTACTTGATTTTTCTTGAAAAAGAAGAATTGAGTAGTGGGAGAGAATTTAATGGTGGATATGGATGTGAAGTTGTGGAATTGGGCTAGAAATAGTCAAAAGCACATTCTAACTCCTAATTAATAGCTAATAGCTATAAATTAGTGCAACTATTAGTCCAAACCTGATTGGGTTGATTGAATTAAGTTTAGGGGTTTGAAAGAACTCTAGCAAGAGGCATTGATAAGGCTAAAAAACATCCAATGCCCACCTACCCGAGGTTATTTACACGATTTGAATTTGTGAGATGATCAAGCATGACCCTATTTAGTTAGCACATCATCTACACCACACCTCTAGTCTTTCTCATTATTGTCGAAAATCTTGGTTATTTTTCTATATTAATCAGCCAAATTAGAATTCATACCTTGTTGTTAACCTCAATCTCCCCCAAAAATGTGTATTTCTTCGTTATTTTCGAGTGGTGCAAATTAAATTCAATTTGTAACACTCGTGCAATTCATTCACTAGTCTCAGTGGGATTCGACTCCAACATCCTTCGGGATATTTATTCTGATACAATGACCGTTTATGTTATTTTGTAATGAAGAGTATATTTTAGACGTTATCAAAAATGGCGCCATTTCGGGGGGCTAGCGCTTGATACTCTTCTGTTGATTATTAATTTGAACTACTCTTACATCGTAGGTGTTAACATTAATTTTGTTGTTCTTGTTAGGGTAAAGTCATATGAGTCATCACTTACAATCAGAGGATATATAATTCTAGAGTAATATGGAGCACGAGGAAGATAATATGGTGATGCTCGAAGTTGCGGGAGCCATTCGCTTACCGCCTGCGGTAGGGAATGTCGTGTTCCATGTCACAAGTACAATGCTACATTTGCTATAGATCAAAGTACTATTTGGGGGAAAACTATGTGAAAATGTAAATCGTCATTTGAGGAATTTCTTAGAGAACTGTCAGTCTTTCAACATAACTAATATTAGTCAAGAGTCTATAAGGTTGAGGCTCTTTCCATTTTCCCTAACAGGAGAGGCGACCATGTGGTTGGAAGAACTCCCTCCAGACTGCATTACATCATGGAATGAATTGACTGAAGCATTATTGGATCATTTCTTCCCTGCATATAAAATGTTATAGCTGAGGGGTGATATCACAAACTTTAGAAAAGAGCCAGGAGAAATTTCGCATGAAGCATGGTTAAGGTTCAAGAAGAAGGTTTCCATTTGCCCCAACCATGGTCTTCCAAATGGAGTTCCCTTTAAAAGTTTCTATCAAGCCATAGACTCCATTAACAAGTCTGTTGATAATAGTTTATCCAGAGGTTCAATCATGGATCAGAAATACGGATTAGCTAAGTCCCTCTTGGATAGAATGACAAAGACAAATCAAGCATGGCACATGACAGAGACTAATATATCGACGCATGTCATTCACTCTAGTGCATTGACAACTGAGTTGTGGAAAAAAGATGAAGAGCGAGATTTAAAATTATAATGCAGCTGCAAATAATGACCAAACATGTGATGGGGGCAGCACCCAAGGTTGTTAATGTTATAGGTATGCAAGGTCAATTTCACTTTGAAGGAGAATCATTGCCACTGAGATACGAGGAGGAATGCCAATACATGGGAAATCAGATGGGGAGTTCTCGATCTGTGTTTCAAGGGGCTAATAAAGGTCCTTGGTGCCTAAGGTAAGAGAACCAAGGTTGGAGAAACTGTGATGCACAAGGATGGCCTGATAGAAATGAAAGATGGGGAAATAGAGAGAAAAATCGAGAGGGAGACCTTTATCACCGAAGTTCAAATCCATATGTTCCCCCTCCTAAAGTTGAGAATGCCCAAAATCATCTATATATGAGCGATGCAGGTAGCTAAAAAATTAGAGAGATTCTAGCAAGAGTCCTCAAGAAAGTGGAATCAACCGATAGCGGGGTCAAGGAATTGAAAGGAGAGGTTTCTAACCTTTCGCAAATGGTGAGCTCCCATTCAACCTCCATTAAGCATTTGGAAGATAAAATGAACCACTTTTCTACTAAAATGAATCCCTGAATGAAGGGAACACTCCCAAGTGATACAATGCCAAACCCGACGAAAGTTAGTCAATGCATGGCGATGTTACTAGGCATGGTAAATAGGTTGGGGATGAAAGAGTAAAGCCTAAGGAGGTTGCTGCTCCTAAATCAAACAAGGAAAATGAATTTGATAAAGTGAAAACAACACCAAGTAGTGGTGAAAAGAGTGAACATGAAAGTGAATGAAAGGATGATGAAGTTCCCTCCAATATTGATCAAAAAGAGGAAGGCATAAAGGCCTCAAATGATGAAGAAATTGAACCAAGAGCTCCACCCCCTTATCCACAAAGGTTGGATAAGAAAAAAAAGGATGATCAATTCAGCAAATTCATTGACATGTTCAGCAAATTATCCATTAATATATACTTTGTGGATGCCCTACTTCAAATGTATGGATATGACAAATTCATGAAGGAGTTGTTAAAAAAGAAGAAGGTGGTAGATGGTTACACCGGGGAGACAACACATCACTGTAGTGCGATGATGATGAGCAATCTCGCCCCAAAGTGAAATGATCCAAGAGCATTTACGATTCCTTGCACTATAGGGTTATGTGTGTTTAGGAAATCCCTTTGTCATCTTGGCGCAAGCNATCCCTTTGTCATCTTGGCGCAAGCATAAATCTAATGCCTCTTATCATTTACAAGAAATTGGGGCTCGAGAACACCAAACCCACATCAATGAGGTTGTTAATGGCTGACCGCTCCATAAAGAAATCTGTGGGTGTGTTGGAAAATGTGTTGGTAAGGGTGGATAAATTCATTCTACCAGCTAATTTTGGTTGTGCTTTATTATGAAATGGACTTAAAAGTGCCAATTATTCTGGGGAGACCATTGCTCGCCATGGGTCGAGCATTGGTAGATGTAGAGCGAGGTGAGCTCAAATTCTGGGTTGGAAGTGAAGAGGTCACCTTTAAGGTGTTCCCATCAACTAAAACACCAGATGAATGCAAAGTGATTGGAGTATTGCATGAGGAGAATGAGGAGAGTGGAGTGGAGATAAAAAAGTCTAAGTCGGAGGATGATCCTTCGAAGAAATATTCTAAAAGGGAAATACATCGTGCCACGACGTTAACTAAGGCACTTATTGGGAGGACACCCAAGTGTTTTATTTCGATTGTTTTTATGTCTTTGTTGTTTTTGATTTTTGTTTGGGTAATGAGGTGAGAAACAAGGATAGAAAGCACAAAAACAAGGCAAGAAACGTACTGCACCGACGAACCACTGATCTATATTGCGAACGACTGCACTTTGACACAGGCAAGAAGAAACCTGGGGGAATAAATGTTAGACCGGTGCAATAAGTGGCGTACCGCCGGTTTAAAAGTGTGTACCGCCTTTTGATTGGGTGCAACTTGGAATACATGAGCAATGGGTGCCAAATCAGCGTCCCACCGGCGTAACGCCGACCCAAGTCGGGAACCGTAGGTGAGTCGCTGGTTGAAAAATAGTGAACTGAGAATAATTTTAAGCACTAAAAGGTAAGGCAGCAGATTGTCGGGTCAAACCGGCGATAACCGATGTAACACCGGTAAGGATATGGGTTCCAATTAAGAATATCAATCAAATATGGACCCACCTGACCCCAATATCTGATTGAGTCGTCCTAGTCTGAACAAAATATTCCCTTAGGTTTCCTTTTTTTCTCGTTTACCACTTTCCCACACCACTTTTCACCTTCCTAATACCCCACCTTTCCATATTCCCATAACTCCCTCTCTTCCACTTCCCACATATTTAACCAACCATTAATCCTCCACCTCCTCCTCAACCAACGCAATTACTATCTACTCACATATAAAACCCCTCACCTCTCCACAATTTCTCACTACACTCACATTCTTCTTCTCTATTACACAAATTCAAGAATTTCCATTGTGAGTGTTATATCTCGGGAGCCCAAAGATCAGACCCGAGAGTTGAAATGGAGAAAAATTGGAATTCTGCACCAAATCTCAGAACAGGTCATTAGGTGACCCGTGAGGAGGGACCACGAGTCTTGAAGTGACTCGTGGTCAAGCAGGGAGGTAGNTGCCCGAAGTTAATTTTCATTTAGATTGTGTTTGGTAGAGTAATTTGCTTGAAGTGACTCGTGGTCAAGCAGGGAGGTAGACTAGTATGGGGGACACCATAGGAATGACCAAGAGTCGTGGTCAGGCCACATTACTCGTGAGGTCACCCGTGCCCTGTACTGGAAATGTTACAAGGATAGTTGGGCAGTGTAGGTTATTGGTGGTGACCACGAGTCATGGTCACTCACCACGAATCATGGTGTCCTCCGTGGGGTCCCATGGTGATTTTTGGCAGTGTACCTCACAACTCAAGGCCACGAGTCATGGCCCTAGTGATGAGTCATCCAGTCCTTGTGGGGACTGGCAATCAACAAAATTCTGCGACTTAAGTAAGGACTTTTCCATAATTCCTACGTCCTGGGTCCTAAACCAAGTCATTTTAACCTCGGAAAGGTGGGATAAAGAGGGGAAAGACTAGCCTAAGTGTTCATTCATGCATGTAAAGGAGTAGAAGGGTGATAGAGGGGTGATCAAGGTGATTTCAAGGCTTGCTTCCTCAATTTCCTCTTGGGCAATTAAGGGAGTGTAGAGATTTAACTCCAAATCAGGTATGTAAAGTCACGAATGGGTGTTTTCATTCACAGCCATGCCCATCCTCTTTTAGTTTATGAAATTCTACCGAAAATCTCATGGGGTTTTAATTCAATTGTTGTGAAAATCTAATGATTTTCTAATGGGATTTTATGATCTATGATTTGCATCACATTTTATGAATTTTGATCAGGTTTTACAACTATTTTCAATTATAAATTTATTCAATTCAATCTCTGTACAATTAAACCTACTTATGCATGATCTATGATGAACCGATTCATGATCTACAATTTAATTGTTTATATTTACAAACCCAACATGATCTATGATTTGAAATATGGATTTATTAAAATACCCAACATGATATGATGATTTACAAGTTATGTGCATAATTTCAAGTATTAATGGGCCTCATGATTTATGAACTATTGATGATAAAAAGCACGTTTTGAAGTTACCCATATTTATAAGCATGTTTTGGAATGAATTGAATATTGTAAAGAATGGTAAAGTATTGGCAAATGCCCACATGATGATGAATGAATTACGATTTATGAAATGATTCCCATGATTTATCTATTTATGATGTTGGCCGACTAAAGGGCGTTTGATTCTTGGATAATCATGTTTAATGGGGATCAATGAATGATGAATGTTTACTTTAGACATGAATCTACATGAATTATTGTAACGCCCCAGAACTAGTATAGGGCGCAACAGATCGTAGAAAATGACTTGAAAATTAATTACAAAGGCGGGAGCAAAATAAAAGAAAATACTACAAGCAGTAATAAAGTAGAAGAAAAGATACATACAAAGAGCTATTTATTGATAAGAAGGAAAAATAGAGAAGATAGAGAGGTTTGAGAAATTTGGAAGTTAGTGTAGTGTTTTCTGAATACCCTTCCCAATACAAGGTGAAAGTCTTAAATAGACCTCAATATGATGAGTCAACTAATTAGTACCTGCTATCTATTAACATGTGTCCACACGTGGCGAGAATTAATTTTGCAGTCTATTTAAAATATGTCTTCATCTTCTTGAAACTTGATTTCCTTGAAATTTGATATTTGTCCTGATGTGACAGGGTGATGAAGATTCATCTTCATCTGCATGGGGATTTGCTAGAATTCCATTTTGTCCTTATGTAGCTTGTCTTTTGCTGCATTATTTTTGGGTGGATTCTGAGGGTCCTGCTTTTGATTGTAGTAACTTTTTTATTTTTAGAGGATAGTACAGTGCCGTCTTCTTTAGTTGAAGATAATCTTGAGCTATCCCTTGTGGATCTAGAATGTCTCCATTGCTTGGTTCACTTGTATGAGAGGATGCAGTATCTAATAATTCCATTATCTATTTTTGTTGGGTATCTTTTTCCAAATTTGACAAAGCGTCTTTGGAGCCTTCTTTTAATTCTTTCATGGACAATTGGGAATCTGTCAGTATTGAAGAACTTGAAGTTTCCTTATCTTCCTGGGGTGTTGGTGCCCAACCTTTGATTTTGATGGTCTTACTCCAGATATTTAATCCCTTTCAAATTCATGAATATCAAAGGAACAGCGATAATATGAAATTCTTTTGCAATAAAAGACTTACACAATTTAATATTTTCCTCTACACGAAATTTTTTCAGCGTAATGAAAATGTTTTGACAATACCTGTTTATTTCCTCCGGAGTGGTTCCACCATTCACAAAACCATCTGGGGATGATCGCGCTTTCCATTTCTTACGAATACTTGACAAACCAAGAATGAGTGTTGGGCCTTAAATACATAAATTTATACCGAGCGCCTTATAATCATACAATGGGTTCTTGATAGGGGAATGGGAGTATGTAGATGATCTACAAACCATTCAAACGGACTTAAAAATTCCTTTACAATTATGAACCCGGTATTGAAACTATAGGTTATCTGGACATTTTAATTTATGCTCAATTTTTACTAAATCGGTGTACGGTAAAATGAACTCATAATACCTTTGGGTTTTAAGGGGATCATCTGTCTCCATAATTCCAATTTGTGTAGCAGGTTTAGTAACTCAGGTACTCCAAAACCTTCATATTATTTTATCGAGGCCATGATCGCTGATGCACAGCAAAACTATTAGCTCAGCTGCTTGTTTATTTGGTATATTTTTCTCCATTTCTTTTCAGAGTCGGTTGAACTGCCTGAAGTATGCTGGTGGCTTCATTTCATAGCAATCTTTTGTTTGGATAGAGATAGTTTTGTTGCACGATGAAGAGTCTCCTTTAAAAATGATTTTATGGTTGTAATACGAGTACATTAGTTATAGGCTCCTTTTAATGGGGAAAGAATAGTAGCTTTTGGCAATGATGGGAATTCTGCCAAGACAAAAATATATATTTTCTAGTTTAGGTTTCCTCTTCTTTGAAGGGTCTTTTCATTTTTTCTTATTTGGTTTGAAAATTTGAAATGGGGGCCTCAAGGGCCTTATACGCAGTGTTAGGGTCTCATTTAGTCCCCGTAGAAATTCCTAGTCAAAAAATCTAGGAGAGAATTATTTTCTCCTTATATAAACTTGATTTGAAAATCAAAGCTGGATAACAAAGCCTGCCATCTGGAAATATTTGTTTAGAAACAAGATTTTTACATCTTTTGAGTAAAACATCTTTAGGCGCTGCGAGTCGGTCATGTCAAAAAAAAATTATTTGTTAGATTGTCTTGAAATTTTGTGATACATAGCACTATAGAAAGAGTTTGTTTTTTTAATGGTCTGTAATTTGTCTGAGTATTATTCCAATTCCTGAAGTGAATCTTACAAATTGCTCGGGGTTTTTTCTAGGGAGATTTTTGTTTAGGATGCCTCCATATCCTATGTCCCGAGGCGTCAGTTTACTATCATGAATGCTCACGGATATGGTATTCATAGACATGGAAGTTTTAGTTTGTGATTTTATTTTTTTGGACTGTCTCTGTTTGTTATAATCCCCATGGGACTTGATCCTTCTTAAGACGCGGATAAAGGCTTACAAACCTGTCTAATATTTGGAATAAAATCTGCAACATAGTGAGACTTCTAAAATCTACGGAAGTGAGTTTTTCAATTAATTCATCTGGAAATTTGGATGAGAACTCTATGGCTCTACAAATGTTGGGTTCTGGTTCCTTGATATAGTCATGACCAAGGAATGTAATAGTGATGCAGAATAATAATCTTTTAGCGCTTACTACTAATGTTTTGCTTAACAACTTTTAAAAGGTTTGGATATGTTTGAAGTCTTGGTCAATATATTCTGAGTATATTAAAACATAACAATCTATGTAAACTATAGAAATATGACTATCTGGATTAAATATGTTGTTAATTATATTTCAGAAAATTCAGACGGTGCATTTTTAATCTAATGAGATTACATTCCATTTATATTGGCCGAAAGGTACATTAAAAGTTCATTTTATATTGCTCTTTTTCTGCTATACGTATTTTCCAAAATCCATATTTCCTTATCGAACTTACTATAAATGTTAGCTTTATAAGTTCTTTTAAGAATATCTCTTTTATTTGGTATTGGATCACAGTCCATTTTAAAACTTTTTAAGGGGCTTATAATTAATGACTAGCCTTGGGGCCCCTCTTTCTTTTCCGCACTATTATTGACATAGAATGCTGAACAACTCCATGGTGACTTGGAAGGTTTAATAATTCTTTTTATCAAGTAAATCATTGATTTCTTTTTATAATATTCCATTAACTCCGGATTCATTTTGAATAGGTCTTGCCCTATAGGGATATTCTTTTCGTTGAATCCTCGATATATGATAACTCAATAATATGGCATTTCCTATCCGAAAGGCATTAGGAAATTCTCAACAAACTGGTCTATAATTCTTGTAGGCTTCTAATTTTGGCTTCTACCTTCAGATTTTTTAAAGCGGATTCAATCCGTTTAAATTTTATCTCATTCTTTAAATAGCTTATTTGTTGGGAAGAAGATTTATTCTAAAGATGGTTTTTCTTTTTATAAATTCACTTTCTTCTTTTGACATATTATTTAGGTAGGGAAAAATGATATCTTTTCCTAAACAGTGGTGTGGATATCTAAATCGTGACATAGGGTTTTATTTGGGTTATAAAGGAGGTGTCTAATATTATTTCTTCATTTATATGTATATTTATTACAAATCTCATTAATAAATGATTTCATTATTGCATATGTGTGCCTTATGGAGTTGATAATTTATTTTGAGCTTTCCACCTTTCGTGGAGAATAACCGCGTTAACACTTTTTCAAGGTACTTAGTAGGGATTATTCCTTCAGTAATACAGTTTTGGTCTGCACCTGTGTCTAATAATGCAATTTTATGAATAGTACTAATTTTTATTTATAGCGATGTGATAGGTATATGCAAATACAGGCTTAACATGGCCACAGCAGTTTTCTCCTGATTTACCTTCTAAAGGGTTCCCTAGAGATTCATCTTCTTCTTCACCTTTTTCTAATTTTGATGTTTCTCCTGGTTCCGATTGATACAATTCAGATCCTTGCATTGGTTCTAGTTCATTTAATATTTTATTTTTTTTATTTTTTTTATTTTTTTTATTTTTTTTAGATATTTGAATTATAATTTAATTATGTAATTAATAATTCAGTTTGAAGATCTTGTACTGTTGTACGTTTTTCATATTAAAAGGCTCAATGGTTTCTTTGTCATGTTGTTGGTTAAGAACTATATTTTTTAATTCTATTAAATATTTTGTTTAAGATCTTTATCTTCAATATGATCAATCATATCAAAAGAAGATTTCCTTGTTATTATTTGTAATGACAGCATTTATTGAGTGGCTATCATTTGAATTGCTCCCGTGCATCGACAATGATCAGTTAGTCACTACTTTCAGAGACATATGCTATATTAAGCTGAGGTCTTTATCACTGAAAACTTTCTTTAGGGGAAGAATTATTGTCATGTTTATCAAGAATAGAATAATCTATCTTTTATTTACGGCTCAAGTTCTAACATATTGATCCTATCTTTGTTTTTATTGAGGACCTTACAATCCTTAACCCTATGGCCAATTTTTTCACAATTCCAACAATTATCATTATTTCCTTGAAAGCCACCTTTGTTGCCTTCTCGTTTGTGCCTTTTAAATCTTTTTCTGTAATGATGGGGTTTTAGATTTATTTACATAGTGGTTGTGTCTTCTTTTAATTTTCATTGGATGCCTCTTTTTAAGGGCGGACAACGATGTATCAAAATCTTGACAAAAGCTTCCTATTTCTTTTTTGGATATTTTATTATCCTTTTAAGTTGATTTTTAAGCTTCATATCTGTACATAATTCAAGTCCTGTAGAAATTTATAAAACTTATAAAAGGTCACCATAGGTTAATTGGATATAAGGAATTTTTCCATCAAATCTATCTTTTAATTTTATTCTAACCTTTTCAGCGAATAATGTTGGTAAACCACTTATGAATTTTTTCTTTCCAATAATCATGACTACAGCCTTCTCTGACCATAACATGATGGCTTCCCAAATATTATATATCTAAAATCATCTACTTTGGGCAAAGATAGGTTAGGCAGTATTTCTAAACTCTATCTTGAAAAAAGTTGAGGTTCTCTATAAATGTTTGCTATACTATAAATTAATGTAGCGGTGGCGTCTTGTACGCATAGATTTTCAAAAGTTTGTCCTGTAGATTCAGTGCCCAATAACTTGAGTGATGGTTGTAGCATTTGCTATGTCTGCCTCTTCGGTAGGGCAGTATCCCACCACTATTTTAATGTCCCTACCAAATCCCGAGATACTAATTAGAATTGTGACTTGTTGTCCGTAATGTTTTCATTTTATAGGACGTAATGGCCATCCCCATTTCATGTAACTTGTTGTATATCGGATGTTCTGCAAGTCCATCAATATTCCATTCCAGAGTGTGAAGTATGAGATAAAAATTCATTTTCTTCATACTGAATATCCGGGATTGAGGGTTTATTACAATAATTCTTTTTGATGGAATATTTAGAGCTTAACTTATTCATGTCGTTATCAGACTTTTTGGATATTGTTCTTATGACCTTCTCATCTTTTAATTTTAATTCATCCTTTAATTTTAATTCATTCTTTAATTCTAATTCAGCCTTTAACTTTTCTTTAATCTTTTCTATAAGATAATACGCTGATTTCAAACTTCTCTTGAAATTTGGGGAATTTATCTTTGGAAAATTCTTGTAACTAAATATTGGATGGGTTTCCAATTTCATATTATTATAGGAAGGGCTAGGTTTTATCCTTGAAAATTTATGTATTATCGATCTTAAGAATCTGATTAGAGACTATATAGTAATTGACTAGTGTAATTGTTTTGTTGAATTAATCTATTAATATCTTTATTCTTAGGATCACCATGGTGTCTACTATATCAATTTAGCTGTAGCTGTTACACCCCATAAATTTACGACGTGTATATGACTATTAGCATGTTGGTTAAAAGTTTTGAATGCCATGCTAGAAAGAGCCCAGGGAAAGACCGGATAAGAGACTTCCGTCAAGCCATCACCCGAAAGGAGCCGGGGCGAGAGCCCTCGCGTCAGCAGCGTGCCACGCGAGAGGAGGGCCTCCGCGTTGGCGTCGTGTCACGGAGGCCCTGTCCAGGCCCAAGTATATAAGCCTCCAACTTCGGTCTTAATGTTTAATTTCATATAATTTTCCAGAAAAGTCGAGGAAAATAGAGGGGAAGAAGGTTCTTTAATAATTTTCATCGATTGCGCCGCCAAGCACGGTCAAAACTCGAATTAATCCCAGGATACCGAGGTATTAAACAGCAAGGACATTTCTACGGATTTAGTTTCGTGAAATTCGGTTGGCTGATCGTCGTGCTACCGAGCTAAGGTAAGTGGAATTGCTCCAAATTAGTATTAATATACTCCACAGCCTAAAGTGAGTATTTCTCCCTTACGTACTTTCGAGAAATAGCGAGTTTCGACCGTTTTGATAAGCCAAAGTTTAGATATATATATATATTGAAAACAATATTTTCTTTGAATATTAGCGTATTTAGTTCTAATTGACCTATATGTGACTGAAGTTGGGAGAAATAGCGAGAGATGCGACCGAGCTTCGCCGGAATCGGTCGGAAAATACGAAGCGAAGGTATGCAAAGCTAATTCCTTCGACGGGCAAGTTAGTAATTCAGCATAGTAAATAAGCTGAACTATAGAAGAAACAATTCAGAATGGTGAGTTCAGTATGAATTTAGCAAGAATGTTTTATAATGTTATGATATATATTCGGGAATAAAAGTTAGCAATATCAAAGCAGTCGAGATAATATCTCGATTAATTATGGCAAGACGGTCAGTTACATCTCGGAATGCATCATGATTTAGTATGAGAATCGGTTTAAGCGAAAAAGAGTTGAGCAGAAATCGAACACAAATAGTGACACCGGATCCAAACATGCTTGCTATACGTGATTATTGCTTGTTGAGACTTGTTTTATTATATGAGGAGCACCCTTAGAGCATCCTCCCCGCCCCTGGGTTAATAGGCGTAATCGACTCGCACGCCGAGAGGTGAGTATACGTCACTTGAGTGGCATGCGTCCTTGATAGGACGAATGGGATGGAGCATTCCCCATATCGGGGATGATCAGCATAGCAGTATAGCTTACCCTATTTGTGCGCTTGGCCCAGGCCAATCGCGAGATGCAGTCTGATTACGGTTACGGTTACGATGCAGAGTCACTCCAGACTTCAGGACACAGTTATAGTCGAGCCCTGCTTGTGGACCCAAGGGGGACGGTAGAGGTGCTCGTAGTTAAATAAACAAGTCAATTGATTTATTTTTGGATGGTTTTGACCCGGATAAGAGGTATTAGATTGTTTGTTGGTTGGCACCTTCGAAACATGAAATTTGGTATTGGTCTTGTTATTATATATATGTATATATATGTTATTTATTAGACGATAGACGGTCGCCCGTCGACAAGTATGCTCCTACCTTATTCTCGGTACAGATAAGCTTGTTTCAGATTCCATGATCCGAGACGGTTTAGAATGTTTCCTACATTGAGGATTTCTAGTTATATTTGCTTATATTGATTATATTCGGTTGTTTACATACCCCCGTACTTGATGGTACGACGCCGTTTAGGCGGTGCATTACCTGCAGGTACCTATAGACGAGGAGTAGATCCCTCGTGATCCCATCCAGCCTTGAGAGTCATTAACTCCTATCATCCGGAGCTTGATATTTAGGGGTTTTACATCATTTTCTTTTGTTGTATAGTACGGGTAGGTCGGGGGGCCACAAATAAGGCAATGCTATCTGATATTTTTAGAGCTTGCGGGTTGTGTATATATATCTCCACGTAGTTAGTTATTGCCGGTCATGTGGGGTTGTGCGTATGTTTAGATGTTAAGTATTGTTGTTATGTTAGCCGTGTGGGCCGTATCAGTTAGTAGTGATGGTGACCTTGCGGTCACGTAGTTATTCGGCATTTGGTATGCGATTTAGAGATAACTATAGACAGCATGGTGGCCTTGTCGACCCACATAGGGTTCCCCTATATGAGAGTATGATTCTGGTTAGCTGATGCTATAGTACAAGTGGCCCACTAGGCCCCGGTCGGCCGGAGAGCTGTATTTGTTCGTTATATAGCCCGTTGATTCCATGAACGTGAGTTAGAGCCCCGACCCGAGGCACCGAGATGTGCTTAGGAATTGATAGTCTAAGGTTGAGTCTTATAGGGCTCCGGGTGCAGTCCTTACCCCACGGCGGGGCGTGACAAACTTGGTGTCAGAGCAGGTCGTGTCCTAGGGAGTCTGCAAGCCGTGCTAAGTAGAATCTAATCTATGGATGTGTTGTGCACCACATACTATAGGCAGTTTTATGAGCATAATAGGATGGTTACTCTTTCTTCATATTCACGTGTCATAGAACGATCACGAGTATAGTGTCGAGGTTCTTAAAACTTATCATATTCTTTGTCTACAGATAAAAATGGCAGAATATTGGCACTACAGGTAGAAGGTTGGATACCGCAGCGAGGAGGGCACCGGCAGGATGCCTCGGCTTCATTCAAAATCAGCCCGATCGAGCGTATAGAAGATGCATCATCACAACCTTCTAAGCAATCCCCATCTCACCAGGGGAGTCATTAGGAACGACACCGCCTCCGATAGCTCCTGTACCTACCTCCGACCAGGAAGTTCGCAGTGCAGTTGTTATGTTTGCACAATGATGGCCACTCGGCGCGATCGGTGCCGCCCAACGGCCAGAGCCATTAGGTGGATGCGGCAATTCGAGATCAAATTTTTGGCATTAGATTTTGTTTCACAGGGGTAGATCGAGTGAGAGGACCCCCAGGATTTCCTGGATTAGATGCATAGAATCTTCCAGGTCATGCATGTGGCACCTACAGAATCAGTTGAGATGGTAGTATTCGGTTGAGGAACATAGGCTGTGTTATGGTACGAGAGGCAGGAAGGTCTCGAGGAGAGATATTTGCCCCTCCCGGCACAGTCCGGCTTCTTGGAGGCCTTCCGGGCGGTTATTTGCCACAGGAGATCCGGCAGGCCGGATGGATAAGTTCTTGCATTTGGAGCAGGGGACGGGCGTACGAGAGCTATGCCTTCTGGTTTGACTCCTTAACTTCGTTATGCTCCGACTTTTGTGGACACCATGCCATCGGAAGTTACCCGGTTCATTATGATGCGAACCCGAGAATACAGTAGGCATGCATGACAGCTACATTACGAAGATATGGACATTGCCAGGTGCAGGCCTTTTGCCCAGCCTATTGAGGGCCTTAGACAGCGGCAACGAGGGTAGTAGACAAACAAATCGGGAAAAATGCACTTAGGGATAGATCGAGATGAGATACGAGAGGGAGGTTCGAGAGAGGACCGGGCCGGTTGTCAGGCAGATCCCCTAGACCCCCACCTCCACCACAGCAGCAGAGGTGGCACATTCATCCAAGAGGCGTGGATCGGTGGCGGTTCTCGAGCAGTGGATTCACCTCGGTAGGAGGCTAGAGAAGCCGGAAACGGATATATACACCCCCTTTGCCCTTTTTATGCGACCTCACATGGAGTTTGTAGATATGGCTCCTCGGGATGTTATATATGCAAGCAGGAGGGCACCTGATGAGGGTGTCGACCGGGGGCAAGGTAGTCAGAGATAGCCGGGGCCAGGAGGATCAGCGGGGCCATGAGCTCCGATAGCCTCGACGGGGCATAGGCCCTCGGGTTCGGTAGAGGCCGAGGTAGATAAGGAGCCTCTAGTTCAGGTACGGGCTCAGTCGTACCTATGCATTACCAGGAGACAGGACTCAGACGCGTCTCCAGATGTGGTAGCTGGTATGATGACTATTTTCTCGCCTGCAGCATGTCTTGATTGATCCGGGGTCCACTTTGTCCTACTTTACCCCATTTTATGGCTTGAAAGTTTAGTGTTGCACCGGAAATTGTTATAGTAGCCCTTCTCGGTATCTACAGCCATCGGTGACTCCATTAAAGCTAGCAGAATTTACCAAGGGTGTACAGTAGAGGTTGTTGATGTCGGACTACGGTAGATCTGGTAGAGCTAGAGATGATTGATTTCGATGCCATTATGGGTATGGATTGGTTGGTGCCGTGTTAGCCAATGTAGAATGTTCGACCAAGGCGGTCGATTCCACTTTCTAGGGGAGGCAGTGCGAGAGTGGAAGGACAGCACAGCTACGCCAAAAGGTAAGGTTTATTTCCCTGCCTTCGGGCGAGAATTGATAGCTAAGGGATGTATTTACTATTTAGGGTTCGGGATGTTCGGGTTGAGTCTCAGAGCACTCCCGGTCTGATTCAGTAGTTAATGAATTCCCTGATGTATATCCCGGAACGAGCTACCTAGTATTCCCCCAAAGGGAAATAGATTTTGCAATCGACTTGCTACCGGGCACTTTCGGCCCATATCAATCCTCCCCGTATGTTATGGCTCTGCTGAACTTAGAGAATTCAAGGAGACGATTGAAGAGGATCTGTTAGATAAGGCCTTTATAAGGCCGAGTACTTCACCGTGGGGTGCGCTAGTTCTATTTGTGAGAAAGAAGGATGGATCGCTCCGCATGTGTATAGATTACCGGTAGGCTGAATAAGGTTATAGTCAAGAATAAGTACCCGCTTCCCGAATAGATGATTTGTTTGATCGATTACAAGGGGCCGGAATGTTTCTCCAAGATTGACTGCAGTCCGGATATCATCAGGTTCAGACAATGAAAGAAGACATTCCCAAAGCAGCCTTCGGGAGCCAATATGGCCACTTTGAATTCCTATTTATGTCCTTTGGGTTGACGAATGCCCAGCGGTATTTATGGACCTGATGAACAGCACCTTCGAACCATACACAGATTTGTCGTGATAGTATTTATTGATGATATTCTAGTGTAATCTCGCTCTACGAGGCAGACCACCGAGGCTCATTTATGGACAGTGCTCCAAATTCTTAGGAACCGCCGGTTATATATGCTAAGTTCTCCAAATGTGAATTAAAATTTGAACTAAGTAGCCTTCTTGGGACATATTGTCGAGATCTTTGGCTCTGAGGTTGACACATAGAAAATAGGCATCAAAACATAGCCTAGACCTACCACCCACAGTCGAAGTCCGCAGTTTCTTGGGATTAGCGGGATATTACGAAAATTTGTTGAGGATTCTCCATAGCGGCACCTCGACTAAGGCGACATAGAAAGCTAGTAAAGTTTCGGTGGACAAGGCATGTGAGCAGAGTTTCCAGCAGTCAAAGACAGATTAACCTCTGCTCCAGTATTAGCATTACCGGAAGGTACAGAAGGTTATTCGGTTATTGTAATTATTGGGTTCGGTTGTGTGTGATACTGACACGACAAAATGATGCGTGTATGCTTCCAGACAGCGAGGAAACACGAAAATAATTAACCTACCACAACTTTGAGTTAGCATGATGATCACGCATTAAAGATAGAGACATTACTTGTATGGCGTCCATGTGGATATTTTCACAGATCATAAGAGCCACATATCTTCACTTAGAGTTGAATTTGCGACGGCGTCGGCTGAGTTGAGTTCAATGAAAGATTATAGCGTGGACATTCTGTATCATCGGAAAAGCCAATATGGCAACGGTCTTGGCTTAAGTAAATCAATGGGGAGTTTGGCGTGTTGCGGCCCAGCGGCGAGTTGGCGAGATACATCAGTCGCCAACCTAGCCGTTCGTGTGGAAGCTTGAGAGGACAACAGTGGTAATTCAGAACACCACTATGTCATCATTAGTTGTGGAGGTAAAATAACGGCAATAGAAGATGCGGCCTGAATTGACTTAAGGACAGAATTCAGAATGGGAAAGCGCCAGATTTCAGATAGCGAGATGAAGTCTTTGCGATGTAGGGAAATCTCTGTGTTCCCGAATATTTTAGGGCTCCCTTCGGCCAGTTATGAATGAGGTACATTACGCGCTATTCTCTCCACCGGGCGTGATATGAAAATGTACTTGATATCAAAGAAATCTCTTGGTGGCCAGAAGTATGAAAAGGGAAATAGCGAGAATTTGTAGCCCGATGTCTAACGCAATAGGCCAAAGGCGGAACACCGAAACCCGGGCGGTTAACTTTCGGGATTGTTGTGCCTCTCTGAAATGGGAAAGCATTGAACATGGACTTTGTAGAAGTATTACCCATTACCCAGACATAGATATGATTCCATTTGGGGTAATAGTTGTGAGGCGGCAGAAATGACCCACTTCACCGCGGTAGAAAGCTGCTTTCTCTTGCCCGAAGATTAGCCGAATTGTATATCGAAATAGTTAGATTACATGGTGTTCCGGTATCATGTCTCGGCCAGGGAGGAGCACATAGCTAGATTTTGTAATCATTCCCGAAGGTTTGGGAACATAGATTAATTTGAGCACAACATTCCACCCCTTGAGATAGATGGATAAGTGACTTTAGCACTATTCACACGCTCGAGATATGCTACGAGCATTATTGTGCTATATTTTAGAGTATTGCTGGGGCGAGAATTTGCCACTAGTGAGTTTTCTTATAATAATAGCTATCACTCAGCCAGCCCGGATGGCGCCCTTTGAGAGCATTGTATGGTGAAAATACGGACCGCAAGTTAGGTGGTTTTGAAGTGGGAGAGTCGGCGGCCCGATTGGGCCGGAATATTATTCAACGGTCGGAGGAGAAGGCAAAGCTTATTAGAGAACACCCTCTTGACTGCTCATAGCCGCCGAGAAATCGTATGCTGATGTGCGGCGCAGAGACCTGGGGTGATGTGAATGATAATTTATTTGACGATATCTCCGATGAAAGAAATTTGATGAGATTCGGTAAGAGAGGTAAGCTCAGTCAGAGGTTCGTTGGGCCTTATGGTTCATCGAAGAATTGGCCAAGTGGCATATGAGTTAAACTTGCCTCTAGAATTAGAGTCCGTTTCATCAAGTTTTCCACGTATCTATGCAAAGGAAGTTTGCGGAGACCCATCAGTGGTCCCGGTCAGGGATGTCCCGAGGTTACGGAAGGCGGCTATGAAGAGGTTCCAGTAGCTATCTTGAACAGGCAGTTCGTAGATTAAGAACCAAATATATTGCTTCCGTCAAGGTGTTGTGTGGCGTAATAGGAGCAAGAAGAAGTGGCCTGGGAAGTAGAGGAAGATATGAAAATCAGATATCCTCACTTGTTTCAAGCCTGAGTCGGCCAGAGGTATGTCGTATTGTTATCTTATGAAATGCCTTATATTACTTGTATGAATGAGATAATCGATTCCAATCTTTTATGTGATGAATACTATAGTATTGTGTGGAGTACATGTATTGGACTTTTCTGCATTTTAGGTTTTGAGATAGTCCATATTACGGAAACTACGCAAGAATTTTAAAATAAGTTGAGTGGAGTTGAGAATTCTTAAATATTAGAAGTTTACATTCGAGGACGAATGTTCTTAAGGGGAGAATGTTACACCCCATAAATTCACGTGTATATGGCCTATTAGCATGTTGGTTAAAAGTTATTGAATGTCATACATGCTAGAAAAAGGCCGGGAAAAAGACCCGGATAAGAGACTCGTTGAACCATCGCGAAAGGAGCGGGGCATAGCCCCTCTGCGGCAACATGCCACGAGAGGAGGAGCCTCCGCGTTGGCACCGTGTCACACGGAGGCCCTGTCCAGGCCCAAGTATATAAGCCTCAGGCTAGTTTTAATGTTTAATTTCATATAAATTTTCCCGGAAAGTCGGATGAGGAGGCGAAAGGTTCTTTGATATTTCCGTCGATTACGCCATCAAACACGGTCCAAGTCGAACTACTCCCAGATACGGTATTAAGCAGCAAGGAGCATTCCTACGGGTTGGATTTCGTGAAAATTCAGTCGGCGAATGACCGTGCTACCGGGGAGCTAAGGTAAGTGGAATTGCTCCAGAATTGTAGTGTCAATATACTCTAGCCCTAAAGTGAGTATTTCTCCCTTGGACTTTCGAGAAATAACGAGTTTTCGACCGTTTTCGATAAGCCTAAAGTTTGGGCTATATATATATATTAGCTCAATATTTTTCTTCCTGAATATTAGCATATTTAGTTCTAATTGACCTATGTGAATGCGGTTAGGAGAAATAGCAAAATTACTGACCGAGCTTGGCCGTCGGTCGGAAAATCCCGAAGCGAAGGTATGTAAGCTAATTCCTTCGGCAAGTTAGTAATTCAGCATAGTAAATAGCGCTGAACTTCTGAAGAGAGAATTGAAGTGAGAATTATAGTCAGTATGAATTTAGCAAGCATGTTTATATTGTTATGATATATATTATGAATAAAAGTTAGCAAAGCATGCTCGGACAGTCGGATAATATCTCGGTTACAGTATAGCCAGACTGATCGAGATGACATCTCGGACTCTGACATAGTTCGAGTATGAGAATCGGAACTGCTTGAAAAAGAGTTAGAATAAGACATCGAGCACGGATAGTATTTTCAGATCAAACATGTTTGCTATACGTGATTATTGCTTGTTGAGACTTGTTTGTGCTATGAGGGCACCCTTAGAACGTCTCGCCGCCCCTGGGTTAATAAACGTGACCGACTCACCCTCCCGGAGGGTAGTATACGTCACTCAAGGAGTAGCATGCCGTCAAGCATTAGGAAGAAGATGGGATGGAGCACTACCCATATCATCTTTGATCAGCATAGCAGTAACTTACCCTATTGTGCGCTTGCGCCGGGCGAATTACGAATGGCAGAAATACGATTCACGGTTACGATTCTGATGCAGAGTCCTCAGGACTCCGACACGGTTATGTCAGAGGCATAGCCCGAGCTGTGGACAAGAGACCGGTAGAGGTGATCGTAGTTAGTAGACGAGTGAGTGATTTATTTTTGGATGGTTTTGACCCGGGTAGAGGTATATTAGATTGTTTGTTGGTTGGCACCTTCCGGCATAGGTGGTATTGGTCCTTGTTTGTTTATATATATATGTATATATATATATATGTTATTTATTAGTGATGACAGCAGATCTCCATGTCATGGCAGTATGCTCCTACCTTATTCTCAGTCTGTGGATAAGCTTGTTTAGATTCATCGGTCGAGCGAGTTTCAGAAATATTTCCCTCTGTTGAGTTTTCTAGTTATGTTGCTTATATTAAGTTATATTCAGTTTTGCTTTGCATTCTCAGTACCAGTGGTACTTGACGCCCGTTTGGAGCGCACGTACTTGCACCAAGTTACCTATAGACGAGGAGCCGATCCCCTCGTGATCCTAGCCAGCGCTTAGTCATCGCTCCTTTGTCATCAGGAGCTTGATATTGAGAGGTTTACATCATTTTCTTTGTTGTATAGTACGGGTAGGTCGGAGCCTGTCGAGCCATCTTACTCAGTATTCTTAGAGGCTTGCAGATTGTGTATATATATCTCTCCCTGTGGTTAGTTGTGTCGGTTGTGTAGGGTATTCATATGTTTAAACATTTAGTATTGTTTATGTTGTCGTGTGGGAGCGTATCCGATTGTAGTGGTGACCTTGTCGGTCACGTAGTTATTCGACATTTGTTATGCTTATTTATAGGTAGCTAGACAGCATGGTGCCTTGTCGGCCCATAGAGTTCCCTATGAGTATGATTCTGGGTTGAATTGATGCTATAGTACAGAGTGGCTATAAATTTGATCGGCGGAGAGCTGTGTGTTTATAACCGTTATATAGCCCATTGATTCGATGAGCACGAGTTAGTGCCGGCCCGGGCACCGAGATGTGCCAAGGCTTAGTAGTCTAGCAGTTCCAGGTCCTAAGGCACCAGAAGTACCCAGTCATACCCCCAAGGCGGGGCGTGAGCAGTAGCTGTGACAATTCTACCATCTAATTGTAAACTAATTTCCTCTAATTAGAGGAATTATAGATTCCAACACCCTTAGTTTTGGTATGCCATTTATTAATAATCATGTGTTCCTTTGATCATCAATTTTCCTGTATTACTAAACCATATAAAGAACTCTGTATTGCATCTCATCCTTTTCATATCAACATTTTTTCCTAAAGGATACTCTTTCCCTTTAATGAATTTTTGCACACCATTGTGTTTTGTGCATATTTTAAGGATCTAACTAGAGTTTATACAAATATTCAAAGTCTGGTTAAGACTTCCTCACATCAGTCATAATGTAAAGAGTCTACCCCTTCACACATCTCACTGGAAGTGGGACTTGTTCTTTTAGTAATTCTAAGGTTCATATTCAGCCTTAGGAATTGTTCGGAGAATGCTCCCTTTAGTTTTTCTCTACATCTTCAAGTGTTACCTCCTTTTCTTCTGGCGTTTTTAAAAATGAAGGTATCGAAAAAGACATTCTTTTACTTGAAGAAGCATGACTAAAGTTGGGATCTTAGAAATTTAAAATCTATAGATCCATCCGGAAATGAAGGTATTACTTTGCTCAATAGTTGAATTTTCTTCCTCAATTTCTAGCTCCGTTATGGAGTCAAAATGCCAATTATCCGTTACTAACACATCATCCCATTTTTACCATTTTGGGACAAAAATATTGTTGTGTTTGTGATTGGCTTCCATAACATAATAACCCCTTTGTTACTTACTATTTTTCTTTTGGAGCTAGGTAGTTTTCATTAGCACTGTAATATATACGTATATTATGGCTATTTCTCTTATATTTTCTTTGCTTTTTTTTTGTTTTAACATTTAATGTTAGGGTATCCATAACTTTATTTATCATTAATATCTATAGAAAAATTGGGATAACAGTTAAAATATACCGGGTAATTAGCTAGGTTACTTTATAATACTGCTAATAATGAATCATCAAAGTTTAGTAACTGTGTCTCTTAATAGAAGACTTATAGGTACATCTAAGATACCCAGGGAACAATGGTTTAACCGCAACCTGGACAAGTCCTATGTGAAGAAACATAGTTTTTCCTATATACGGTAATGTCATCAGCTGCTAATAATTTAATAGTCTCAACAGACTTATTAATAGAGACCGTAGATTAGGAGGTTTAATATTATAATTTTTAATAAAATTAACGTGTCCAATCTTATATACCTTTTAAAAACATTCCTTTGGGATATTTCAATTTTTAAAAAGCGCTCTTTATCTTAGCTATTTTCGTAGTTGTGGCAGAAATATTAGAACTATTTATTATGTTCTGATTTTCGGAGGTATCCATCAAGTGAAGCTTGAGATAGTTTTAATTGGAATAATATATATCATCTAATTTTCTTCTTTGTATAGACAAATTATGACAAACATAGCATAATTCATTACAAAAAGACCTGATTGGATTGTCAAGAATTAATCTTCTAGTTATTTTCTAGAATAATTATCCAGAGTTTCTAACGGTATTAGTTTTTTATAATAGGCTAAGTTTTTAATACTGTTCTTTTCTTTTTATAATTACTTTCGATATTTCAAACATATCCATTTTCTCCTATTGTATTATTTTATTGTTTTGTAAATGGATGTGTAAGCATAAATTACAATATAATATGAAGTATTCGGAGGAATGTTAGTACTATCCTGAGACCCATTCCTTGTCTACTTTAGATGTTACTCCTTAATAGTTATTTCTTTGTGATATTCTTGGTTATCCTTAATAGTTATTTCTTTGTGAAGTATTTACTGGTTATCTTATCTAATTTCTTTTATCTTATTCCTTTAGGTCTGGTGACGGGAACACCATCCAGGTCCGACTCTACTATCAAAACTTTAGAGCTAATACAACGGAAAATACAGGCTTGCCAACGTCTAGACCGTGATTAAATGGTTACCCAACTTAAGAAATAAAACCAAGAAAATAGAGTAAGAGTATCAGCAAAAGTAGACACAGAAATAACCGCTCAAGAGCAGCATAATTTCGACTGGCTCTAGGATAATATAAAGATACAACTACTCAAACTCATACTCCTCCTGGCCAACATGGATCTGATACCATTAGTAAAGGATAATTGGCATTTTGACTCCATAACGGAGCCAGAATTAGAGAAAGAAAATTCAACCATTGAGAAAGTAATACAATTTCCGGATGGACCTATAGATTTAAAATTTCTAAGATCCCAATCCTTTAGTCATGCTTCTTCAAGTAAAAAAATGTCTTTTTCAAGACCTTCATTTTCAAAAACGCCAGAAGAAAAGGAGGTAACACTTGAAGACGTAGAGAAAAAACTAAAGGGAGTAGATTTATCTGAAACAATTCCTAAGGTTGAATAGGAACCTAGAATTACCAAAAGAACAAGTCCCACTGCTAGTGAGATGCTAGGAGCAAGAGACTCTTTATGCATGATTAGATCTGATGAGCAGTTCGAACCAGACTTTGACTATTTAGATGAACTCTGGTTAGATCCAGAAAATAGCATAAAACGGCAATGGTATGAAGAAAAATATTCATTAAAGGATCAAGTAAGACATATACTGGTGTGTGCCCGGTGTATCAGTTTGTCTACGGGTGAAAAGCGGGGTTAAAATTTAAATGTGTACTTAAACCTTCTTAGAAAGACTTCCAAAAATAGGTCGTGCATTGAGCATCTCTATCAGAGATGATGGACATTGTGGTCCCATGCAATCTGACAATCTCCTAAATATATAACTTGGTATAATCCTCTGTAGAATATGCCGTCTTGATAGGAAAAAGTGTGCTGACTTGTTAAACCAATCCACAATCACACAAATCAAGTCATGCTTCTGAAAGGAGTGAGGTAAACCAATAATGAAGTCCATCTTGATCATCTCCCATTTTCATATGGAAAGTTCAATATTCTGTGCTTGGCCATTGGGCCTCTAGTTCTCTATTTTAACCTATTGGAAAATTGAACACTTAGCCACATAGTTCACTATGTTCTTCTTTATATTGTTCCACCAAATAATATCTTTTAGATTATGGTACATCTTAGTAGAACCTAGGTGGATAGAATAACTAGAGTTGTGTGCTTCAACCATAACTTTCTCCCATAGATTGTCCACATCCGCGACACATAATCTGCCTTGGTACCTTAAAGTACCATCTCCCCCTTACTCAAAAACCATAGTCCTATTCTTGTGAATTCCTTCCTTCAACTTGAGAAAGATCGAATCTTCATATTGACTTTCCTTCACTTCTACTACACGGGACAATTTCTCCCTATTTTGAACAACTACATTACCATCCTCGAAGTCTAGCAAACAGACTCCTAGTCTAGCCTATCTATGAACGTCTCTGGATAATTCTCTCTTATCTTCTCCAATATGAGCCAAACTTCTTACAGACAGTCGGCTAAGAGCATCGGTTACTACATTAGCATTTCTTGGATGATAGAAGATCTAAATGTCATAGTCCTTGAGCAATTTAAGCCATCTTCGTTGTCTGAGGTTCAACTCTTTTTTTTGAAAATGTATTGAAGAGTTGTGGTTTTTGAATATATCCACGTGAACGCCATACAAATAGTGGCGCCACATATTTATCGCAAACAGTACAAAAACCAATTCCAAATCATGAATTATATAGTTCTTCTCATGAGTATTTAGCTACCTGGAAGTGTATATTACAACCTTCCCATGTTGCATCAAGACACAACAAAGAAAAGTTCCTATAGTATCACAATAGACCACGACCCCATCGGTTCTCTCTAGTAAAGTTTGAAATTGAGTGGTAGTCAATTTGGTCTTTAATTCTTGGAAACTCTTCTTGCATGAATCAAACCATTGGAATGTTGTCCTTTTCTATATTAATTTAGACAATAGGGTAGTTATGTATGCGAACCTGTCTTCAAACCATCTGTAATAGCCTGCTAAACCTAAAAAGCTCATAATATCTGTATGAGTTGTGGGTCTAGGCTAATTATTTACTGCCTCAATCTTCTGAGGATCAACCCTAATACCCTAACCGAATACCATGTGGCCTAGAAATGCCACTAAGTTCATCCAAAGAACGCACTTTGAAAATATTGCATATAACTGATAATTTCAAAGATTCTGCAGTACTAACATGAGGTGTTATGTATGTTCAACCTCATTCCGTGAGTAGACTAATATGTCATCAATGAAGACAATCACAAAGAGATCAAGGTAATAATTAAATACTCTATTAATGAGATCCATAAAAGCAGTTAGGGCATTCATTAACCTAAAGGACATAACAAGGAACTAAAAATATTTATATTGTGTCCTGAAAGTTGTTTTCAAAGCATATTGTCACGACCTGAACACAAGCCCGGATTTAGAAAAGGAACCTAGAACCATAAATGGCTCAAAGTCGACCCATGGAATGAACGTGATAGCTAAGGTTCAACATAATTAAAGTGGATAACTGAGTTTTGAATTAGTAGCAGTCTAAACATTATAGCATCTAAAAAAGGAATATCAATACTCTAAATTCAAAGTTGAATACAACACAATGTCTGGAAAGCCTCTAACATACTGACGAGCTAATGGGACAACACCCCAACTAGCTCACTATAATTCTGAAACTGAAAGATGATAATAATAAAGCTATCTTAAGGTCCTCAAAGGAAGAGGACTCACCAACTATAGCACAAAACAAGCTCGGCAGTCTGGCTAGCAGCGGGGCTGAATTTGAATGTTTGAGCATATATCATGAAATGATATATCATAAAGTATGTGGTAAGTACTTGGAATGTACCGAGTATGCAAGGTAAGTTAAATAAGATAAGTAAGATAGTTGAAAACATGCATAAAATAAATCATATCATTATAAGATTCAAAGAGTAAGGACTGCATGTTGATATCTTGAAAACATGATTAAATATAAGCTGAATTCCATAACTAAATCGAATGACCCAAAGCTAAAACTGATATTCATAAGTAAAAATTGATAGACAAAACAGTGGGTCAAACTTATAGAAAACATCATATCTTAACTGATAAAACATGCATAACTGAAATCATAAGGAACAAGGAGAGACGCATCATATAACTAACATAAATACAATAGAGCATACATGATCCCAACTATTACACTCAAGTGGGCAGAGCTGTCTAAAGCCTTGCAAGGGCTAAGTGCGCTACCATGATATCGGTATTAGCTGAAGGCCCTCTGGCGGGTAGGGAAGCTCGCAATGGAGGTCCTAATGAATCTGAATAACCTACGTTGGTGCATAGTTTTGAGGCCTGGGGTTTTCCTGAACCCCTAGCCTACTCGGTGCTAGACGCTACTGCCAAAATCATGCGTATGCTCTCCATCATTTTTAGATGAAGTTGAATCATGGTATTTCAACGAAGCTATCATGAACCTTCATGCATAGTCTGAAAACTAAATATAAGGAGCCTTGGCCTAAAACATACCACAAGCTGAAAAGTGGGAGTCTAGAATCCAAAATCATGTTGTAAGATAATATTATAAAATAGAGCTAAGTCGTGATACATACTTAGTTCATGTGGGCTTTCCCAAACTTAAATTAACTTGAAATAGACTTGATAGTCAAAATAAAGAATACATGCATGGGTAGATCATAGTCTCAAGTTTTCATGAAACTTGCATAATTGGACATCTTATATTTAAAACTTTGAAATCATAAATTGTAATCAAAATAATTATAAAAGATGCCTATGAATCCTATAACATCATTAGAAACATGAGGAGAATTGAACCATGATTAAAACATATAGAATTCCATAGATTGCGATAGAACCCCATGAAACAATGCACTTGAATTCATGAATTGAGAAGGAATTTGGGCATTAGAGTGAATAGAAACTAACATTCATAACCCTACATACCTGGGTAAATCTGATTTGACACCCTTCCTTGAATGCCTAAGAGATTTGGGGACGAACTAAGGCAATTCTCAAGCTTGATCTCTAATGGAGCGCTCTAATCTTAAATGCATGGAATAGAATGGATTATAATAGGTTAAGCACACATAAAACCTTCATAAAAGATCTTAAAACAACATAGTTTAGGACCTAGGATCTTTGGAATTACAAAAGTACCATTACTAAAACGTTGGAGATTTGGACAATACCAGTCTTCACGAGTGACCTTTGTGGCGTACTGGACGACTCGTGAGTCCCATCTGTGAAGACTTCTTGAAAAATCAAGTCTCCAACTCTACTCCTTGTCACGACTTGTAACTTTACGAGTCATGGAGACATATCACAATTGGGGTTGCCTTCCGTGGTCACCCCCGACGATGAGTTCCCCCAAATCATCATCCACTTCACGAGTCACTTCAAGACTCATGAAGTCTCCTCACGAGTCACTGGACGACTCTTCTTATGGCCTGGGAAAACAATATTTTTTTCTTTCTTAGCTTGAACCCTCAAGTCTAATCTTAGGGACTTTCAGGGTATTACAATATCTCTCCCTTGGGAAAATTCGTCCTTGAATGTGGATAAACATACTGAAAAGCTGGGGAAAGGAACTGTCATCCCAAATACTGAACATCTAAAGCTGAAAATTGACTAAGTGACTGACTTTGAACTGAAATACATGACTAAATTGAATTCATGAACCATACATACATGCTATGACATGAAAGAAACTGGAATTCATAAAGTAAACATGAAACTGAATAGAGTACTAAGGAGGAAACTAATACCTCAAGTTGGAACTAAGCTAGGAGGGAAAAGATGTAGGTACTTAACCATCATATCTACTTCGGCGTCCCACGTAGCACCCTAAAAATGCTAATTCCTCCATAAAACCTTTATTGAAGATACCTCTTTGTTCCTTAACTTCCGAACCTGATGATCAAGGATCTCAACTTGCACCTCCTCAAAGCTAAGGCTATCCTTCACACCTACGCTCTCCACCGGAATGTCACGCCCCGAGTCTATACCCTGGACGAGACATAGTACTTGATGTCACAAGTAACCCCAAGTTAACCCTAGTCTATCATAACACTAGCATTATGAGTAAAAACATAGTGGAAGCTTTAAAATAATAAAACCATTTATGAAGAATAACTAAATCACAAAGTTTAAACAATTGAAGCAAAAATGAAAATCTGGGTCTGTGTCTATGTTTGAAAGCCATCTATCTGACGAGTTGCTGGGTCAATCCCCCAGCTAAGTCTAAATTTAACTAAAATAAAAGCAAGTAAAGAAAATAATCATCATCCTCAAAAGATGAGGACTCACCCCTGGTACAACTTAAAACTCCAGAATGCGATCTGCTATCGGTGTTGAGACTTAGAACCTGCAACTGCATCATAAAATGATACAACATAAAAGGTATGCATCAGTACTTTGAATGTATTAAGNCTTTGAATGTATTAAGTAAGCAGGAGAAACCATAACATGAAGGATAAAATAACTGAACCGTAAATACATGCAATGACCGACTGAAATGTTGTAACTGAATAAACTGTGATATACTAAGATGGTCAAAATTACCATGTCTGATGGTCAAAGTCATGCCTTAAATCTAAGATACTAGTTTGAAATGGTATACTTAACTGATAAGAATTGAGTAGTCTGAGACTGTTCTAATTAAGCTAATCTAAGGCTGACTGAACTGACTAGTAGGAGAGTCTATAACCGACATATAACCAAGTGAGCTAGACGTGGATTCCAATGTATATAGCCCATGGATAGGACCCAATATACCTTGAGAGGGTATAAAGGCATGCACTTAGTGATCACAGGTTTGGGGCCATGAGGCCACTAAAATTAACCTATGATGAACATATAGTTTTGGGAACCTGGGTGCGCTGGAACCCCGGTCTGCTCGGTGCTAAGTCCTACTGCAACTGGATAGTCCTAGACTAACTACTAAGATGATAGCTCAAAACCGGTCCCAAGACTATGTCAGGAATACCTATATGGAAGTAGCCTAAGAGTCTTATCAGATCGGATTCTGTAACTGGTGTTCTAAGACTGGTCATAGCTTCTTAGTTGGAAGCATCGTAACCGTCTAAAGAACAAATTATAATTTGAAACTGCGATCCTAAGGTTGGTCAGAGCTGCTTATCTGGAAGTGCCATCACTGCTTAAAGAACCACTAAACTCTGATATTGAGTCTAATACTGATGACTGGGAGGAATCACTGACACCTCAAAATTAACTGTAGTCAAACTGATCAGCTGACATTTCTGAAAAATACTGAGTATGCTAAAAATCAGATTGAGACTGGAGATGTAAATATCTTACTAAAATTTCCACAGACACTAATAATAAGGGGATTTCAAAACTGATAGAATCAAGCTACAGGGAAACTAATCCAACACGGAAGATTCTAACTCCTACTGAAGTTAGAACTAGGGATAAACCAATCCACAAGATACAATTCTCATAAATTTCTAGAATTAGAGAATAATAAAGTTGTTACAAATCATGGGAAATACTCTACTTTAAATCTCCAAGAAATTAGTCTGAAAAGTTTCTACATTTCGATTCCATAAGATGAACTGATAGAGAAAACAAGCAAAGATTTTTAGGGACACAAGGGAAGAACTATTCCCTTGTTGAATTTCCATATACCTGGATATGAATTCCCTAAATAAGAAGGCTTGAATTTCTAAACTAATGAGAAACCTTGTTCTTGCTTCAGAGAAGAAGTATGATTGGTTTTCTGAGAGTTAAAGTGGGGAATGAGGGGGAAGACCGTTAATCCCTCTAATATCTTTAAATAATACTGAAAAAGACATTCCTTAGGGACTAATTAGGTGGAAAATTTTAAAAATATCAATGGAATAAAAGTCTATAAACAGACCAATAAGGACCCAATAGGTCACTCAACGAGTCATTGGCTGTGACAACGACTTGTTGGGACCTCTCATTGGTCCTACTGCCTGGGGGTTGGAAACACTGGATCTGGAAACAGGGTTCCCCATGACTCGTTGGGTGAACCAATAGGTGGTGGGTTCCTCTCTTGGTCACTGAGCAAGGAAACCTGGATGGCTTGACGATAGGTGACACAACGACTCATTGGTGGACCTAACGGGTCATTGTGTCTAGTCGTTATGTTCACCAAAAGGATTTCTGAAAATTCTAAAAGTGTACACAAAGGGTGATGAAAATGACTCGTTGTGCGAAACAATGGGTCATTGTTTCCACTTGTCTTTACTGGAAGGTGGTGTATGGATTTTTCACCCAACATCTCTCACAACGGGTCGTTGTTAGAAACAACGACTCGTTGGTCGAGTCATGGGGTCCTGGAAAGGATTTCTATAGTGGGGAAACACCGACTAACAAGATTACTTGTTGTTTCTCACAATGGGTCAATCCTTTTCTTGTGTTTTCCCGAGAGACCAAACACTATTGACCACGACTGACACAACGAGTCATTGAAGATGACCACGACTCGTTGTTTCAGTTGTTCTGAGAAGAATTTCATGGTTTTCTTTTGGATTTTTCTTGCAAGATCTGAGTCTAGTCTAGGAAAACTTCAAAGCGATACAATATCTCCCCCTTGGGATCATTCATCCTCGAATTAAGACTAAAGATGTAGAGAAACTAGAAAAAGAGATGAAATTCCTATACTGAGACTATGAGTTGGTTTCTGAAGGAGTAACTGATTTCTAGATGACTTTACCATACTAACAGAGCTGATGCAACTAGAACGCACATAGAAAATCTAAATAGAGCTTATGAGTACGGAATTGAATAGAGTACTGAGGGATTTAGGACCTGATGTTGGAATTGAACTAGAAGGAAATAAGTGAGGGTATCTAGCCATCATGTCTGCTCCTGCTTCCCACGTGTCTCCCTCAACTAGATGATTCTTCCACAAAACTTTCACCAAAGTGACTTCCTTGTTCCTCAACTTATGAACCTGATGGTCAAGGATCTGGATTGGGATCTCTTCGTAAGAGAGACTGTCTTTCATTTCCACACTATCTAGTGGCACAATTTAAGTTGGATCACCAATGCACTTATTCAATAGTGAACATAGAAGACTGGGTGCACCGCTGCTAACTCTAGAGGTAGTTTTAACTCATATACCACACTGTCGATTCACTTCAAAATTCTGTAGGGTACCACATATCTCAAACTGAATTTTTCTTTCTTCCCAAATCTCATCACCCCTTTCATGGGTGAAATTTTCATATAAACCCAATCATCCACTACAAACTCTAATTCTCTTCTTCTCACATCATTATAAGATTTCTAACAGCTTAAGACTATTTTCAACCTCTCCTTGATAAGTTGTACCTTCTGCATAGCCTCATGAACTGAGTCTGTCCCGATTAGATTAACATTACCAACCTCAAGCCACCCGATAGGAGATCTAAACCTCCTACCATACAATGCCTTGAATAGGGCTATCTGGATACTGGTGTGGTAGCTGTTGTGGTATGCAAACTCGATGAGAGGTAGGTGATCATCCCAACTTCCCTTGAAATCAATCACACACACTTTAAGCATATCCTCCAAGGTCTGTATAGTTTGTTCAGCCTGCCCATTTATCTAGGGGTGAAAAGCGGTGATGTGCTTGACCTGGGTACCAAGTCCCTTCTGGAAAGACTTCCAGAAATACGAGGCAAACTGGGTACATTTATCTGAAATAATGGACAATGGCACCCCATTAAGTTAGACCAACTCCCGGATATAAAGCCTAGCATAATCCACAACTATGTTTGTAGTCTTAACTTGGAGGAAATGTGCTGACTTGGTCATCCGGTCTACTATACCCCAAATTGAGTCGTGTTGTCAACGAGTTCGAGGTAGACCTATAAAAAAATCCATATTTACTTCTTCCCACTTCCATGTGGGTATGCTGATATTCGGACTCCTACCTCTCAGTCTATGATGTTCCACCTTAACTTGCTGGCAGTTCAAGCACTTTGCTAAAAATTCTGCGATATCTCTCTTTATGTCATTCCATAGTAAATATCTCGTAAATCACGATACATTTTAGTAGCACCTAGGTAGATGGAATATCTCAAACTATGTGCTTCAGCCAGTATCTGCTTTCTTAAATCACCTACATCTGGTACACACAGGCTACCCTGATAACGGAGTGCAGCATCTCCCCTATGGGAGAAAGCCTCCACTTCTTTTCTGAGAACCGCCTCTTTCAGTTTAAGCAATATGGGATCAATATCCTGCCTTGACTTAACTTTAACTACCAACGAGGAATCTAATCCACTCTACTCCACTACCCCACCCTCAATTGTGTCAACCAACTGTACTGCCAACCGAGCTAACCTATGGATATCCGTTGCCAATTCCTTTTTTTCCCTCTTCAACATGCACCTTGCTCCCCATAGACATCCTGCTTAGGGCATCAGCAAACCACATTTGCTTTGCCTGGGTGATACAACACACTCACGCCATATTCCTTCAGTTGCTCCAACAATCTTCTCTCACGAAGATTTAGATCTTTCTAATTGAACACATGCTGAAGGCTCTTGTGATCGGTGAAAACATCCACGTGAGCCCCGTAAAGGTAGTGCCTCAATATTTTTTATGCAAACACCACCATTGCCAACTCCAGGTCATGAGTCGGATAGTTTTTCTCATGAACCTTGAGCTATCCAGAGGCGTAAGATATCACCTTACCCCACTGCATCAGAACACAACCAAGTCCAACTTTGGAAGCGTCACAATACACCACGAACCCATCTGTTCCTTCTGGTAAAGTCAACACTCGAGCGATAGTGAGTTGGGTCATTAACTCCTGGAAACTCTTCTCTCACGCATCTGCTCATTGGAATTTCACCTTTTTCTAAGTTAACCTAGTCAATGGGGATGCAATAGAGGAGAAAACTTCCACAAAACGTCGGTAAGAACCGACTAGAACCTAGAAGCTTCTGATTTCGATTGGGGAAGTAGGTCTTGGCTAATCTTTCACCGATGCTATCTTTTTAGGATCTACTTGAAAACCCTCACCCACGACCATGTAACCAAGGAAAGTCATAGACTTCAATCAGAATACACATTTCCTGAACTTAGAAAATAACTGGCGGTCTCTAAGTGTTTGTAGAACTATGCTCAGATGGTTAGCATGTTCATCCTCGCTTTTGGAGTATACCAGAATGTCATTAATAAATACGAAGATGAACATGTCTAGATATTGCTTGAAAACCTTATTCATCAGGTCCATGAAAGTTGTGGAGCCATTAGACAGTCCAAAGGACATCACCATGAATTTGTAGTGACCATAATGAGTTTTGAAAGATGTTTTCGGTGTGTCATACTCTCTGCCCCTTAGCTGATGGTACCCCGACCTGAGATCTAACTTGGAGAAATAACTGGCTCTCTGAAGATGATCAAACTAGTCGACAATCCCGGGTAGGGGGTACCTATTCTTGACTATAACCATATTCAACTAACGATAGTTGATACACATCCCTAAGGTACCGTCTTTCTTCCGCACGAATAATACTGGAACACCCCATGGAGAGATGCTGGGCCTAATGAAGTCTTTATCGAGGAGGTCTTTTAGCTGCTCCTTCAACTCCTTAAGCTCAACTGCAGCCATTCTGTAAGGAGGGATGGAGATGGGCTGAGTGCTTGGGAGAAGGTCTAGGCCGAAGTCTATTTCCTGCTCAGGAGGAACTCCGAGAAGATCTTCGAGAAACACATTAGGGAACTCAATGACAACTGGAACTGACTGAATAGTCGGGGTCTTGGAGCTGGAATCTTTGACCCGAACTAGATGATAAATACACCCTTTGGAAATTAGCTTTATGGCCTTAAGGTAGTAAATAAAATGACACTTTGGCGCTGAACTACTACTCGTCCACTCTAAAGCTGGCTCATTAGGGAAATGAAACCTGACGACCCTAGTTCTTCCATTGACTGAGGCATAACTGGAGTGTAACCAATCCATGTCAAGAATGAGGTCAAAGTCAACAATGTATAACTCTACAAGATCAGTTGGAATGACTTTATTCAAGATTGAAACTGGGTAGTTTCTATGAACCCGGCTGGCTCTATCTGACTGGCAAACTGGGTGGAGACTGAGAATGGTTATGAGAGGACTTTTAGAATGATATCAAACTGGAAAACTACATAGGGAGTCAGGAACGATAATGTGGCTCCTAGATCTAGTAGGGCATATACACCTAGATAGAAGAGGTGTAACCTACCTGTGACCACGTCAGGTGAGCTCTCCTGATCATGACGAGAGGACAAAGCATAAAAACGGTTGTGGCATTGGCCGCCATACGTACCTAAAGTATTGGCCTCCTGAGCTGGTCGGCCTGCTGGAGCTGCTGAAGTGGTGGATTGTGATCTCCGCCGTCCTACTGACGAGCATTCTTTGAGCCGATAACCAAGTTGTCCACACCAAAAACAACCCTCTCGGCTCTAAAGGAATTCTCCTGATAGTTCTAGAGACACTTAGGGCAAGTTGGGTAGCTGTAGCGGTTGCTGGCACTATGACTCTAGGACTGTGAGCCAGATGCTCCACCCCTCCAATCCTTGCGGGACCAAAAACTAGGGGCACTGGCTGAAGTAGGTGCTGGAGCATTCTACTGCTGCTTCTACTATGGACGGCTACTATCGCCATATCTTTTGTGACCATAATTTGACTGGCCCGTCCTTGCCTATTTGTTCTACTACTCCATGTCTTTTAGTTTTTCTACCTCAATCAGCTGGGCATGAAATATGAGGCTGGAAAGATCAATATCCTTAATAAGCATTGCAGTTCTATACTCCTTGAGGACTAGGTTCAATACTCCATTAATGAAAATTAGAATGCGAGCCCTCGGCTCGGCTACCATATCTGGAGCATATTTAAAAAACCTTGTAATCTCTAGTGCGTACTCTTCCACTATCCGATTTCCCTGTTACAGATTCATGAATTCAGCTACCTCAGCCTCCCTAAGCTCCCAGGGGAAGAATCTATCTAAGAAGGTTGTAGTGAACTCCTCCCATTCCACCGGTTCTGCTCCCGCTGCTCTCCTCTCCTTCCACTGTTTATACCAGATCTGGGCTACCCCTTTCAGCTGGTAGGCAACTAATTCGGCACTCTCAGAGGAGCTAAAACATATAATTCAGGTGATCTTCCTAATCTCATCCATGAACTCCTGTGGGTCCTCTCCCACCTTCCATCCATGAAAAGCTGGAGGGTTTATCCGGGTGATGTCTTGAACCCGAGTAGCTGCTGTGGACCCATTAGTATTGAACGGAACCACCTGCTAGTTCACCTGATTCGTGACTTCCTGTGCAAGAACCTGGATAGCTGCTCAAAACTCTGCGGAGGATGCTAGGTCATCTTGAGGGGCTTCTAGAGCTGGTGTGGCAGGTCAGTGAGCGTTGCCGGCCCTTATTTCATTACAACGTCATAGAGGTATTATTTCACTAAAACAAAACAGAGCACGAGTTAGGAGAAAATTTCTGGAATTGAACTTCAACGCACGATAAATACTATGAACAAAAGGGAGATTTTCCTAATAACGTATCGTAGCCTCCCCGTCGTAAGTGTGGCGTGCTTCACACCCATGTAAAGGACTCTACTCGACGCGACTTTAATACATCCTAGGATACTCTAAACTAAGTGCTCCGATACAAAGTATGTCACGCCCCGAGTATATACCCTAGAGGAGAGACAATACTTTTGAGTCACAAGTAACCCTAAGTCAACCTATGGTCTATCATAACACTGGCATTCTGAGTAAATACATAGCGGAAGCTTTAAAATAATAAAACCATTCATGAAGAATAACTAAATCACAAAGTTTAAACAACTAAAGAAAAAATAAAAATCTAGGTTTGTGTCTGTGTATGAAAGCCATCTATTTGACGAGTTTCTAGGACAAGCCCCTAGCTAGCTTTAAATCTAACTGAAAGAAAAAAAACTAACGAAAATAATCATCGCGCTCGAAAGATGAGGACTCACCCCTGCTGTAGCTGAAAACTCCTAAATGCAATCTGCTATCAATGCTGAGACTAAGAACCTGTAGCTGTATCATAACACCATACAACATAAAAGATATGTGTCAGTACATGTAATGATCGACTAAAATGCTGAAACTAAATAAACTTTGATATACTGAGATGGTCAAAATGACCCTATTTGATGGTCAAAGACATTCCCTGAATCAAAGACACTAGTCTTAAATACTATACTGAACTGACCAAAACTAAGTATTCTAAAACTGTTCTAGCTGAGTTAATCTGTGACTGATTGAACTAACTAGTGGAAGAGACTATAACTGACATATAACCACATGATTTAAATGTGGAGTCCAATGTGTACACCCCATCAGTAGGACCCAATATACCCTTCCATGGTATAAAGGAATGAACTGAGTGATCACAGGTCTGGGGCCATGAGGCGACCAAAAATAACCTATGGTGGCAACGTAGTTCTGGTAACCTGGGTGCACTGGAACCCCGGTCTGCTCGATGCTAAGTCCTACTCCCACTGGGTAGTCTTAGACTGAATATTAAGATGATAGCTCGAAATTGGGTCCCAAAACTATGTCAGGACTACTTATCTGGAAGTACCCTTAGAGTCTTATCAGACCAGATTCTGTAACTGGTGTTCTAAGACTGGTCAGAGCTGCTAATCTTGAAGTATCGTAACTGTCTAAAGAATAAATTATAATCTGAAACTGGGGTCCTAAGGCTTGTCAAAGATGTTTGTGTGGAAGTGTCATGACTGCCTAAAGAACCACTAAAATATGATAGTGAGTCTAACACTGATAATTGAGAGGCATCACTGACACCTCAGAATTAACTGTAGTCAAACTGATCAACTGACATTTCTGAACAATACAGAGTATGCTAAAAATCTGAATGAGACTGGACATGTAAATATCTAACTAAAATTTCCACATACACTAATAATAAGGGGATTTCAAATCTGATAGAATCAATCTACAGGGAAACTACTCCAACACACAATATTTTAACTCCTACTGAACTGAGAACTAGCGCTAAATCATTCCACAAGATAAAATTCTCATAAATTTCTAGAATTAGGGAATAATAAAGTAGTTACAAATCATGATGAATAATCTACTTGAAATATCAACGAAATTAGTCTAACAAGTTTTTACATTTCGAGTCTACAGGCTGAACTGATAGAGAAAACTAGCAAAGATTTTTGGGGACACAAGGGAAGAACTATTCCGTTGTTGAATTCCCATATACCTGGCTAAGAATTACCTAAAGAAGAAGGCTTGAATTTATGCACTGATAAGGAACCCTGGTTCTTACTTGAGAAAAGAAGTATGATCATTTTTTTGAGTTAACTTGGGGAATGAGGGGGAAGACCAATCAATCCCTCTAATATATCTGAATTAATAGTTAGAATGGCATATCTTAGGGACTAATTAGGTGGAAAAAATATAAAAATATCCCAAGAATAAAAATTTGGAAACTAATCTATAGGGACCCAACGGGTAATTCAACGAGTCGTTGGTTGTGACCACGACTCATTGGGACCTCTCGTTGGTCCTACTTCTTGAAGGTTTGAAACACTGGATCTAGCAATGGGGGTCACCACGACTCATTTGGTGAACCAATGGGTCGTGGGTTCCTCCTGTGGTCACTTTGTGAGGAAACCTGAAGGGTTTGACGACGGGTGACATAATGACTCATTGGTGGTCCTAACGGGTCATTGTGTCTAGACGTTATGTTCATTAGAAGGATTTCTGAAAATTCTCAAAGTGGACACGATGGGTGATGACAACTACTCATTGTGGGAAACAACAGGTTGTTGTTTCCACTCGTTGTCACATGAAGGTGGTTTCTTGGTTTTTCACCCAATGACTCTCACAACGGTTCATTGTTTGTGACAATGACTCGTTGTTCGAGTTGTGGCGTCTTGGAAAGGATCTCTATGCTAGGGAAACAACGACTGACAGGATGACTCTTTTTTTTCACAAAAGAGTCGTTCCTTATCTCGTGTGTTCCCGAGAGACCAAACACTATTGACCACACAACGAGGCGTTGGAGCTGACCATGACTCATTGTCTCATTCGTTCTAAGACAAATTTGCTGGTTTTCTTCTGGATTTTTCATGAAAGGTTTGAGTCTAGTCTAAGAAAATTTTAGGGTGTTATAAGGAACAACCAAAGTCGGGTCACCAATGCACTTCTTCAAGAGCAAAACATAGAAAATTGGATGTACTGAAGCCAACTCTGAGGGAAACTCCAACTCATAGGCTGGTAATGCTCAAACTTGCACCTCCTGTTGAATTATAAAGCGAACATTGTCAATAAAGAACCCAGAAAAGAGGTTGGGGTCGAACCCACAAGGAATATGGAAGATCTAGACTAATGTCAGTAAGTGAACTTGTTGGTTAGTTACTCCATTTTGAGGGTTCTAAGAAAAAAATGATTAAAAAAATGATTGAAAGTATGATTTAAATTAAGAATTAAGAATAACTAGTGTTTGTGTTCCTATGGGTTCATAACTACTTTGTATATACACACGTGGTCAATACCAATTCTCACTCGTAGGACTGATAATTAAGGTTCATTCAAACGGTTGGTTCATCCCTATTGGAGGACTATACTCAATCACTGGGTCAGGTCTCATGAGCGGTTTCAAACTAACTGTAATCAATATGTTCCAAATTTAACTATCTTGCGACAACAACTCAAGTTAATACAATGATCATCAAGATCAAGGCTTTGTTGTAATTCTCTTTTCCTGATCTCTTCCTCTCTAGGCTCAAGCAAGAAAAGAATTTGGGCAAGTCCTAATTTTGTACACCTTTAAGAAATGTTTGAAGCTTAAGAGAGTACAATACAAGAATTTTTCATTGATTTTGAATCCCTTTTGTGTATCCCTAGCTCGTTAATCCACCATGGTTCCCACAACTCTAGCTATGGAGGTTTTATCCTCTTATAGTTGCAAGGTTGTGATATGCATTCATAATTAAACAAATAATTCAAACTTACAATGATAGTTGAGTGAAAAGCTTCTTTGAATACGTAAGGAAAATCTCAAGAACAATTGATAACGATCAAGAAAGAATCCAAGAAAAGGTTGATCACAAGTTAATCAACTAAATTCTTTGTTTTTCTCTCGAATCCCTATCGACTTCTTGCTCCTCTTACTTGTCTAATGTTCCCTTTATTACATAGAAATAAAGGGTATTTATAATAGTAGTGTAAGACTTCCTTGTTCCTTCATGGAGTGGAATTGGATTTGTAACTCCCTTTCCTAGTTGAAGTAGGATTTGACTTTCTAAAAATAACCTAGAAAAGTATTCATACAAATAATTAGAACTTTTTCCTAATTTAACAGCGCAACTAATTTAACTGTCGCTGCCTGATCCTACGACTCGCACCATGAACCTACGAGTCATAGCTTCCTCTAGTACAACGCTCAACAATCTTGAATTTGGTTATGTATTGGAAGTTGGTATGACTCGTACAATGCTCTTACGATTCGTATAATGCCTGTCGTGGTCTGATGTTGTGAAGTTGGGCATCCTCTGAATTTTTTTACGAGGGTTATGGTACAAATCATACCTTGATATCACGACTCCTGGCTTCCTCATGCCCTAGGATCTGCCAATCTTATTTTCTCTGAAGTTCACCACGGCTCTTTGGTGGAAGTCATATGTGGTCCTCATGACTCGTATCTTCCATTTGTACCTTGAGCTTAGACAAGGGCAATATTTCTTTAGTTTTCCATGACTCCTATGGTACGGCTCGTACCAGGATGGTACAGCTTGTACCAAGAGTCGTACATGGCCAATGCTTATGCAGCTCCTCTGTATTTTATCATGGATGCTATGTGCGGCTCGTACTTCCAAGGTACGGCTCGTACTATGGGCTGCAATTTCACCATTTTCAGCACTGTTTTCTCTTCTTTAGCACATTTCAACTCCAATACACAATTTTCTTGAAATCAAAGTAAAAGTGCATTATATATGTATAAACATATCTACAACCATGCATATTTTCTAAGTCTTAAGCCTCGAAAGTGATGTAAATTCACAGCATATCAATATCCTCAACTTAAGACTTTTGCATGTCCTTAGGCAAAGAAAATAAAATCTAAACACGTCACTTAGGATACTACAACCAACAATTAATAAAAACATTGCACCATAACTCAAAAAGCTGTTGACCCTTTTTTCCATGAAGCAAATCAGCACATGCACATTAAGCAACCACAAAACATGATAAACAGAGATCAAGATATGTCATCTAGCTATTAATAGGTAGTCAAGTCATCACCGATGCTTTTTACACAAACCACTAGTAGATTGAAACACAAACCATGTACCCTCACAACAAATGAAGTCCCCCACTCACAGATATGGTAAAATGTATAATTTGGGACTAAACAAGCGAGACTCTTACTCTAACAAAGAAGTTCCAAATACTACATATCGGATACCATAGGCTTGCCCTTATTTTCTCTACTTGGGTTTGTCAAATGGTCAGGTTATGATCACTATAGGACTTGCTTTGACTTGTAATGTAGGATTTCGGGCTAGTTAAGGTAGATATGAAATGTTTTTTAAGTGACTAAATCCTTCCTTGTCACTACATACATGTGGCTCCATTTTTTTCACTTTTTTAACCCTTTCTGTTTCTGGCATTTTTTTCTCCTTCCCTTTCACCCTTTTTTCTACACTTGTATGAGTGTGGTGTATTTTCAAATTTTTTTATGCATTATTCTTTTTCTAAATTTTCTTTGTCAATTTTTCTTTTCATTTGTCACACCACACCTCATTTTTCACCTTTTTATCTTTTCTCTCCCTTTTTCACCTTCTCAATCTTTATGCAACCCTACTCTAGCCACCCTCAACTTAGGCATTTTGCCTATGTTGATATTCACAATGTCCAAGGAGGGACCAGGGCAAAAATAGGTTCATCATAAAAATGGGTATGGTTAATTGATTAATCTAAGAAAAATGGTCTATTTGATGATCAAAATCGGGATCGAGGGAATCATATGATTTCGGTAAGGTTATTTAAGTAAAAAATGGGCTAAATAAGAACGACCTATGATCCTTTCCTAACCAACTATCCTAAGACCTATGCAAAGACCAACGGGTCAAGTTCTAGATCCTCTACACCATATTGAACTAAGTATAATACCTTACTCACTCATGGTATATGATTTGACTTCACTCTATCTATCTGATTTATTCATGGCTTAATTAAAACTACACATGCTAATATGCTAAATGACATAAAAAGACCACAGAAATCATGCATGCAATCACAAGTACACAACTAATCCCCATTTTAAAAAAGGTCAATTTTTCAAAATATCAAAACTAGTGCAATTTATTGGCTAAGTACTCCTAAGCGACTTTTTAATTAAACAAGAACACAAAAATTAAATAAAATCCTAAACATGTCGGTTCTACTAGATAGCATGCCCAAGGGAAAAGAAATACGACAAGTAAAATCCTTGGGCGAATATCCAAAAACAAGTACACACAAGTGCACGTGGTCGAACAAGTAGTAAAATGGCTCAAGTAAGCCAAGTATCGATCCCACAGGGACT
>JACEIK010000170.1:345687-366836 GCA_018107945.1 Datura stramonium | reverse complement strand
GTGCAGCGCGATGGCCTGCGTGACACGGTGCTGGCGCGCAGGTGGCCTGCTTACTGCCTTCTTCTCGCGCAGTGCTGGGCGTGGCACTCTGCCTGGCGCGACCAACCTTTCCAAGGCATGGTTCCTTGCCAACTTTTGTAATTCGCTTCCGATTCCATTCCGCTACTTCACCAAATCATAGATTAGTTCCTCAAATTTATTTTAAACCTACAAAACTACGGACTAATCATGTTTGTTAGTATATATATTCACATTTACATAAAATCACATGAGAATGCATATAATTAGTAGCTAAACAAGACAAAACTAAGTTGTAAAGTATCCCTTGGGCATTCTATTTTGCCCACGATCATCCACCGCTTCCGCAGCTCCAGCAGGACAACACTTCAGGTACGGATGGTTGCCAGCGCTAAAATCGTTTTTATGCCTTGTCCTCTCGTCAAGATCAGGAGAGCTCACCTGATGTGGTCACGGGTATGTTACGCATTTTTCATCTAGACGTGTATGCCCTACTAGATCCAGGAGCCACTATTTCGTGACTCCCTATGTAGCTGTCCAATTTGATATCAGTTCAGAAGTCCTCTCAAAACCATTCTTAGTCTCCAACCTAGTTGGCGAGTCAGTTAGAGCTAGTCGGGTATATAAGAAACTGTCCAGTCTCAATCTTGAATGAGGTCATTCCAACTGATCTTGTAGAGTTAGACATGGTTGACTTTAACCTCATTATTGGCATGGATCGATTACACTCCGGTTATGCCTCAGTCTACTACAGAACTAGGGTCGTTGGGTTTCAGTTTCCTAATGAGCCAGCTTTAGAGTAGACGGGCAGCAATTCAGCGCATAAGGGTCAGTTTATTTCCTACCTTAAGTCCAGAAAGCTTCTTTCCAAATGGTGTATTTATCATCCAGTTTGGGTCAAAGATTCCAACTTTGAGACCCAACTATCCAGTCAGTTTCAATTGTCAGCGAGTTCCCTTATGTGTTTCCCAATGATCTTCCTGGAGTCCCTCCTGAGCGGGAAATAGACTTTGGCATAAACCTTCTTCCAGACACTCAACCCATCTCCATCCCTCCTTACAGAATGGCTCCAGCTGAGCTTAGGGAGTTGAAGGATTAGCTAAAGGATCTTCTTGATAAAGGTTTTATCAGACCCAACATCTCTCCCTGGGGTGCTCCAGTACTAGTCGCGTGAAAGAAAGACGGTACCCTCAGAATGTGCATCAACTACCGTCAGTTGAACAAGGTCACAGTAAAAAACAGGTATCCCCTACCCAGGATTGACGACTGTTTGATCAGCTTCAAGGAGCCAGTTGTTTCTCCAAGATAGATCTCAGGTCGGGGTATCATCAACTAAGGGTCAGAGAATGCGGCATACCGAAAACAACTTTTAGAACTCGATATGGTCACTATGAGTTCGTGGTTATGTCCTTTGGACTCACTAATACCCTACAGCTTTCATGGACCCAATGAACAGAGTCTTCAAGCAGTATCTAAACATGTTCGTGATTGTGTTCATTAAGAACATGCTAATAATCTGAGGACAGTGCTTTAGATGCTTAGAGATCGCCAGTTGTTCTCAAAATTCAACAAATGCGAATTTTGGTTGAAGTCTGTGACTTTCCTTGGTCACGTGGTCTCAGTTGAGGGTATTCAGGTAGATCCTCAAAAGATAGCAGCGATGAAAGACTGGCCAAGACCTACTTCCCCAATCGAAATCAGAAGTTTCTTGGGTCTAGCTGATTATTACCGACGTTTCATGGAAGGTTTTTCCTCTATTGCATCTCCACTGACTAAGTTGACTCAGAAAAAGGTGAAATTTCAGTGGTCAGATGCGTGTGAGAAGAGTTTTCAGGAGTTGAAGACTCGGCTCACTACCGCTCCAGTTTTGACCTTACCAGAAGGAACAGATAGGTTCGTGGTGTATTGTGACGCTTCCAGAGTTGTTCTTGGTTGCATTCTGATGCATCGGGGTAAGGTGATAGCTTACGCCTCTGGACAACTCAAGGTTCATGAGAAGAACTATTCCACTCATGACTTGGAGCTGGTGGTGGTAGTGTTTGCGTTGAAAATATTGAGGCACTACCTTTATGGGGATCACGTGGATGTATTCACTGATTACAAGAGCCTTCAGTATGTGTTCAGTCAGAAAGATCTAAATCTTCGTCAGAGAAGGTGGTTGGAGCTACGGAAGGACTATGACATAGTGTGTTATATCACCCGGGCAAAGTCAATATGGTGGCTGATTCCCTAAGCAGGATGTCTATAGGGAGTGTGGCTCATGTTGAAGAGGGAAAAAAGGAACTGGCAAAGGATATCCACAGGTTAGCTGGGTTGGGAGTGGAGTTGGTTGATACCGCTGAGGGCGGAGTAGTTGTGCAGAGTGGATTACCTCGTTGGTAGTTGAAGTTAAGTCAAGGCAGGATGAAGATCCCATACTACTTAAGCTGAAAGAGGCGGTTCTCAGAAAAGAAGTGGAGGCTTTCTCCTAAGGTGGAGATGGTGTACTCTGTTACCAGGGTAGGTTGTGCATACCGAATGTGGGTTATTTGAGACAGCAAATACAGGCTAAAGCACACAGTTTGAGATATTCCATACACCCAGGTGCTACTAAGATGTACTGTGATTTACGGGATATTTACTGGTGGAACGGCAGACATCGCAGAATTTGTAGCTAAGTGCCCGAACTGCCAGCAGGTCAAAGTAGAACATCAGAGGTCGGGAGGTATGATATCAGCAATACCCACATGGAAGTGGGAAGAAGTAAATATGGATTTTATTACAAGTCTACCTCGTACTCGTCGACAGCACGACTCAATCTAGGTGATCGTAGACCGGATGACCAATTCAGCACATTTCTTCCTAGTTAAAACTACAGACTCGTAGATCAGATGACCAAGTCAACACATTTCCTCCCAGTTAAAACTATAGACTCAGCTAAGGATTATGCCAAGCTTTATATACGGGAGTTGGTCAGATTATAAGGGGCGCCCTTATCCATTATCTCAGATAGAGGTACCAGTTCACCTCTCATTTTTGAAAGTCTTTTCAGAAGGGACTCGGTACCCAGGTCAAGCTCAGCACAGCTTTTCACCTGCAGACAGATGGACAAGTTGATCGGACTATACAAAATTTATAAGATATTCTAAGAGCATGTGTGATTGATTTCAAGCGCTGTTGGGATGATCACCTACCTCTCATTGAGTTTGCATACAACAACAGCTACCACTCCAGTATCCAGATGGCCCCGTTTGAGGCATTATATGGTAGGAGGTGTAGATCTCCTATAGGGTGATTTGAGGTTGGTGAAACTACTATGATAGGGCTAAACTCAATTCACGAGGTAATGCAAAAGGTACAACTTATCAAAGAGAGGTTGAAAATAGCGCAAAGCCGTTAGAAATCTTATGCTGATGTGAGGAGAAGAGACTTAGAGTTTGTAGTAGATGATTGGGTTTATCTTAAAATTTCACCCATGAAAGGGGTGATGAGATTTGGGAAGAAAGGAAAACTTAGTCCGAGATATGTGGGACCCTACAGAATTCTGAGGCGAATTGGGTGATCCAACTTCAGTGGTGCCACTAGACATTGTGGGAGTGAAAGATAGTCTCTCTTACGAAGAGGTACCAGTTCAAATCCTTGACCGTCAGGTTCGTAAGTTGAAAAACAAAGAAGTAGCTTCAATTAAAGTTTTGTGGAGGAATCAGCATGTTGAGGGAGCTACTGGGAAGCCGAAGAAGATATGATGGCTATATACCCATATTTATTCCCTTTCGGTTCAGTTTTAATTTAAGGTATCAATTTTCTCCCTAAAACTCTCATCAGTTCCATGTTCAGTTCATGTGCCGCAGTTTCTTCCATGTCAATGTATGTACGTATGAGTCATGAATTCAGTTCTGTCATGTAGTTTAGTCGGAGGCAGTCATTTCACTAGTTTTCAGCTTATATGTTCAGTATTTAAATATGGTGAATGCATTTCTCTACTTTTCTGTGTGTTTTCCAATATTCAAGGACGAATATTTTCAAGGGGATATATTATAATGCCTAACCCTAAGATCAGATTCGGGAGTTGAAACGGAGAAAAATAGGATTTTCTATACTAGGTCACAGAATGAGTCGTCCTGTGACCCATGGGGTAGGCCACGAGTCATGGAGTGACTCATGGGGAAGGATACGAACTTGGTAGAAAAATTTGTAAATAGGGTGACCACGGGTCTAACCACGAGTTGTGATGTGGTCCGTGGTCAAGAATTGATTTGGAGACTGGGGAAATTTGGCAGTGTACTTAAATGAGTCCTCAGCATGACTTGTCTAGGACACCACGAGTCGTGGTATCGCCCGTGGTGAACCCCAGGTGGTTTTCGACAGTGAGGATGACGGGAGGTGAACACAAGTCGTGGTCACCGGTAATGGGTCGTTGAGTAGCTCGTGGTTACCCATGATGAGGAATTTCCAGTGTAGGCGATGGGGCAGACCACGAGTCGTGGTTAGTAACCACGAATCGTCCAGTCCCTTGTCGGGACTAGCAGGGTGATTTTTCTGCGAGTTGTTTAGGGGCTTTTCCATAATTTCTTGAACTCCTAGACTCTAAACTACATCATTTTGGGCGCGTCCAGGAGAGAGTTAAAAGGGTGATCGACGTATTCCTCTCACTCTTCCTCTCAACACTTAGACTCAGTACACAGAAACTCTCAGAGCTAGAATTAGGGCAATCAGCTTCTTCCCAGATTCTCAAGGTATCTTCTAACAATTTCTTAACCAGGTATGTGTAAATTCAACAAGAGAATAATTCTTCCCTTGTGTCCCCAAAATTCTCTCTATTTTTCCTCTTTTAGTATAGCCCTGTTGATTTGAAATGTAAAAGATTGTTAGACTTATATCTTTAAAATTTCGAGTAGTATATTTCTCATGATTTTAAATTGCTTATTGTTCCCTATTTCTGGACATTTATGAGAATTATATCTTGTGGAATAATTTAGCCCTAAGTCTCAATTCAGTAGAATTTAGGATCTTGCGTGTTGGACTAGTTTCCATGTAGCTTGATTCTAACAAATTGAAATTCCCACATTATTAGTGTATGTGGAAATTTTATTTATATATTCACATGTCCAGTCTCAGTTAGATTATTAGACTCAGTGTTGTCCAGAAATGTCAGCTGATCAGTTTGACTACAGTTAATTTTTGAGGTGTCCGTGATGTCTCCCAGTTATCAGAGACTCAGTATCAGATATTAGTGGTTCTTTAGGCGGTCATGACACTTTCAGATAAGAAGCTCTAACCAACCTTAGGACCCCAGTTTCAGATTACAATTTGTTCTTTAGACGGTTACAACGCTTCCAGATAAGCAACTTTGACCAGTCTTAGAACACCAGTTACAAAATTCGGTCCGATAAGACTCTCAGGGTTCTTCCAGATAGGTATTCCTGAATTAGTCTTGGGCCTCAGTTTAGAGCTATCAGCTTAGTAGTCAGTCAAGGACTATCCAGTGGGAGTAGTACTTAGCACCAAGCGGACCGGGGTTCCAGCGCACCCTGGTTTACTGAACTATGTTGCCACCGTAGGTTATATTTTATTGGTGTCATGGCCGCAAACCTGTGATCACTCAGTTCATGCCTTTGTACCCTGGCAAGGTATATTGGGTCCTACTGATGGGGTGTATATATCGGACTCAACGTCTAGCTCATGTGGTTATATGTCAGTTATAGACTCTCCCACTAGTCAGTTCAGTTCAGTGTAAGATTAGCTCAGTTAGAATAGTTTCAGACTACTCAGTTCAGATCAGTTCAGTACAGTATTTCAGATTAGTATATTAGATTTAGGGCATGTCTTTGGCCATTGGACAGGGTCATTTTGACCATCTCAGTATATCACAGTTTATTCAGTTTCAGCATTTCAGTTGGTCATTGCATGTCTTTCCAGTTCAGTTATTTATTTATTCATGTTATGGTTTCTCCTACTTACTCAGTACATTCAAAGTACTGACGCATACCTTTTATGTTTTATTGTTTTATGATACAACTGCAGGTTTTCAGTCTCAACACCGTTAGCAGATTTCGCTCAGAAGTGTTCGGCTGCAAATTATTGGTAAGTCCTCATCTTTCGAGGACGAGGATTATTTCTTATCAGTTATATTTCTTTCAGTTAGACTTAGAGTTAGCTGGGGGATTGTCCCAGCAACTCATCAGATAGATGGCTTCAGACACAAATAGAGATTCAGATTTTCAATTTGTTTTTTCAGTTGTGTAAAACTTTATGATTTGGTTCTTATTCATAAATGTTTTATTTTATTACTTTAAAGCTTATGCTATGTTTTTATCCAGAATGTCAGTGTTATGATAGACCATGGGTTGACTTGGGGTTACTTGTGACTCCAAGTACCATGTCTCGTCTAGGGTATAGACTCGGGGCGTGACAATAAGGGTGCCATGCAAGATGTCAAGAAGCCCTTTGTTAAAATCAATCAAGTGTAGAGGCCCACTCCGATTCTTCCTCCAAAGAAAGGAGGTAACACTTCTCACCCTCTTAAATGTCACATGTGTCAAGGTTTTGGTCATAAAAGGAGTGAGTGCCCCAATTGGAGGGCAGTCTTGTGTTGGCCGATGGTTTTAATTGTTATGATGATGTTGATGTTGTTGAGGAGGTTGACATTGATGACCCCCAAGTGGAGGATAATGTTGTAGTTGATGAGGAGTGTGAGGATGTTGGTGATGTTGGTGTTCCTTGTGAACTAGCCAAGCGGGCCTTGGTAGTCAAGGACATGCCTCATGAAGGGGAGCTCACCGTTCCAAATTTATGTAGTGAGGCGTGCCGTGATAAGTAAGGCTATAGATGACCTAGCCAAAGGGAAAATCTATTCCATTTTAAATGCCTCATAAAGGAACTGTGTGCTCCTTGGTTATTAATGGTGGTAGTTGTACCAATGTGGCAAGTTCTTCTTCGGTAGACTTTCTTCACCTTCCCACCACCAAACACTCTTCTCCTTACAAACAAAAATGGTTGAGTGAGTGTGGGGAATTGAGGGTCCATCACCAACTTGTGATCAAGTTCAAGATTGGTACATACCAAGATGAGATCCTTTGTGATGTTGTGCCTATCCAAGCTTGCCATATGCTACTTGGGCGACCTTGGCCATATGATAGAGCTACTCCTCATGATGATAGAACCAATCAGTACTTCTTTGTACATGTGGGGAGCAAACATGTTCTCTAACCTTTGACTCCACTACAAGTGAGTGGCATGTACATCAAAATAAAGGAGTTGAAAGAGAAATGCAAGGGAGTTGTGGGTAGTAGCAGAGTTGGTACTAGAAAGGAGAGTGAAAGAGAGGTGAACCCTACCGCAAAAGTGAAGATGGCTCTCTAGGAAAGTATCAAAGAGGTTAGAGAGGAGTTGGAGGAGAGGAAACCGGTGGTCCTTCTCATGCATAGGGACTATTCTTTAATTATTACCATACTAACCCCTTCTTTACCTAGTCCTATTTCTTCTCTTTTGATGGATTATGATGATGTGCTTCCATTGGACCTCCCAAAGGGATTGCCTCCCCTTAGGGGTATTGAGCATCAAATTGACTTCATCTTGGGGTCACAATTGCCAAACAAACTGACTTACTGGTCAAATTTGGCAGGCACAAAAGAACTTCAAAAGAAAGTGGATGCACTCCTTGAAAAAGGGGTGGTGTGAGAAAGCATGAGTCCATGTGCGGTTTTGGTGATCTTGGTGCTAAAGAGAGATGGCACATGGAGGATGTGTGTCGATTGTCGTGCCGTCAACAAATTCATGATAAAGTATCACCATCCCATTCCTCTACTTAATGACACGTTAGATGAATAAAATGGTTCTTGCATATTCTCCAAGATCTAGGAGTGGTTACCATAAAATTCGGATAAAACCCAGGGATGAATGAAAAAAGACATCCAAGACCAAATTTGGTCTATATGAATGGTTGGTCATGCCTTTTGGGCTCACTAACGCTCCAAGTACTTTCATGCGCCTAATGGACCATATGATGAAGCCTTTCATTAGTAGATTTGTGGTTGTATATTTTGATGATGTGTTGGTGTATAGCAAGACCATAGAAGAACATGTTGATCATTTGAAATGTGGCTTTGATTTGCTTCAATGTGAACAACTTTATGCTAATATTGATAAATGCTCTTTTGGTGTTGATCAAGTTGTTTTCTTGGGTATTATTGTGAGTTCAAGGGGCGTTGAGGTTGATGAATCCAAAATAGACGCTATTAGAAATTAGCCAACTCCTACATCCGTTGGTGATGTTCATAGTTTTCATCGATTGGATAGTTTCTATAGGCGGTTTGTTAAGGGTTTTAGCACGATAGCCGCTCCCTTGACCAAGGTGATCCGAAAGGATGTGCCTTTTATTTTGGGTGAGGAGCAAGCAAGGTCCTTTGAAACCTTGAAACAAATTCTTAGCTCCGCATCATTGTTGAAATTTTCCAACTTTGATAAGATTTTTGAAATTATGTGATGCTAGAAAAGTGGATTGGTGTCGTTTTGGTTCAAGATTTAAAACCCATTACTTATTTTAGCGAGAAGCTCAAAGGTGCGACCTTGAATTATTTCACCTATGATCTTGATCTTTATGCTTTGATTAGAGATTTGGGTAATTGGCAACATTACTTATGGCCTAAAGAGTTTGTCATTAGGACCGATCATGAGTCGTTGAAACATCTTAAGGCCCAAGAAAAGTTGAACAAGTGGCATGCCAAATGGATTGAATTCCTTGAAACTTTCCCTTATGTAATCCAATACAAAAAAGATAAGGATAATGTTGTAGTACATGCCTTATCTCGAAAGCATGTTTTGGTTACTATATTGACTTCCAAATTGACGGGTTTTGAAATCTTAAAGTCTTTATATCCCTAGGAACCCAAATTTGCTCAAATCTTCAAAGATTGTAAAGCATGGGAAAAGGGTCCGTGGGATTAAGGATAAACCCCCTACTCATTTTTCTACATTTGATGGTTACTTGTTCAAAAAAAATCACCTGTATTTGCCCATGAGCTCTTGGAGGGAACTGCTTGTGAGAGAGGCATAGGATTTGATGGGCCATTCTTGCATTGATAAAACCTTGGGGATTCTTGAAGAACAATTTTATTGGCCTATGATACGTAGTAATGTTGCTAAACTTTGTGGTCAATGTGTTGAATGTTGTAGTGCTAAATCTAGACTACTTTCCCATGGTTTGTATACCCCTTTTCCCACTCCCCAAAGGCCTTGGCTTGACATTTATATGGGCTTTGTGTTGGAATTGCCGAGGACTAGAAGGGGTAGAGATAGAATTTTTGTGGTTGTTGACCAATTTTCAATAATTGTTCATTTTATTGCATGTCATAAATGTGATGAAGCTCCTCATGTTGCATCTTTATTTGTTGAAAATGTGGTTAAGTTGCATGGCATTCCTAAAACCATAGTGAGTGATAGGGACCCAAAATTCCTTAGCCACTTTTGGAAGGAATATGGGGCTAACTTGGTACTAGATTGTTGTTTTCCACTTCATGCCACCCCCAAACCGATGGCCAAACCGAGGTTGTGAATTGGACTCTAGGTTCTATGCTTAGGGCCATGGTTAAAAGTAAACTCACATCTTGGAAAGATCAATTGCCTCTAGTTGATTTTGCGTATAATCATGTGATTCATAGTACTAGGTTTGAAGAAAATTTTGGGAAAACATCAACGACTGCTAGCTTATTTGGAAAAACAAAATAGAGTACGTTATAAAGAATTAAGTAATCATGTCTCCATTTGAGGTTGTTTATGGTTTTAACCCCCTAACACCCCTTGATCTAACCCCTTTGTCTCAAGATGTTGTGTTGATCTTAGATGGTAACAAAAGAGCAGAGGGCATGAAAACCTTGCATGAAAAAGTGCGCCTCCAACTTGAGAAAAAAATCAAGAGATGGCCAATAAATCCAACAAGGGTCGCAAAAGAGTTGTCTTTTAACCGGGTGATTGGGTTTGGGTCCATTTCTGCAATGAGAGGTTTCCCAACAAAAGGAAGACAAAGATTATGCCTAGAGGAGATGGTCCATTTGAGGTTCTTGAAAGGATGAATACTAATGCTTACAAGGTGGATCTCCCTCCAGATTACCATGTGCACAACATATTTAATGTGTGTGACCTTTCCCCCATGCTTCTACATGATGATGACCCCTCGAATTTGAGGAAAAATTCTTTTCATGAAGGGGAGAGTGATGCAATACTAGTTCCTTCGACACCTTTCACAAGGAGCCAAGAAAGGGAGCTCCAAGTTCTACAAGGCCTCTTCATGAAAAAGGAGGTTCTTGATTGCATATAGGAGACTTTCAAGGGAGTACATGTGTGGATCATTATTTGGGAAGAAGAAGATGGCCAAAAGAATGAAGAAGATGGCTAAATTTGTAATTTGGAAAATCTTGTTTTCAAGAAAAAGGAAGACCATCCAAACAAGGCCCTTATTCACTAAGGGCATTTTTTTAATAGCCATTTCTTTTCCTTAGCTTAGTATAAATAGTTGTTTATTTGATTGAGTGTTACATTTTCATGAATTTGAACAAAGAATATTTTGAGTGTGGTAAATTTCCTAGCTTTTGTCTAGCTTTGGATTGTTATTTGTGTAGAGAGAAGGGTTGCACGGGTAGATCATCTCCCACGAGGTCTTTCTAGAACTACGTATTTCTTAATTTGTGAATTATAGGTCCTTGTGCCATCACAAGGGTTGATATTTTCAATCACTTTATGTCTAGTTAGTTATCTTCCTTTAATTTTCTTGTATCATGCCATTTTGCCTTTTATTTAATGCGGTCAAGATTTGCCGCACTTGCTACTCTAATTGTTGTATAAAGGCCGATTGTGAGTCCACCAATTGACTCAAGCTTGAAAGTTAACCTCTCATATCTTTGACTCCTATCTCAGTGGAGTCAACCTTTTTCATCATACGACTCATCATATCTTCTAACTATGTGGTCCTAGAGTCATTCACAGTAGGCTCTCTTGCTCGTGGAGGAACATAAACTCCACTTCTATCATTCTTTGAGGCTTCTCTATTCCTCTACTGACCTTGGTGCTTATCTCTATCCCCAGCTTGGTCATAGTTATTGTTCTCATAGTAGTTCCGACCTTGATTTCCTTGGCCTTGACGCAAGAGTCTTCGTTAGACCCTTAGGTGTTAGACCGGAAATTCCCCTGATTGTTCACAAAGTTTGCTTTCTTTTCAGCATCAGGGTAGTTATCATCATACCTGGGTCCCTTGTCTTGTGCATTCACCGCATGAACTGTCACGGCCCGAGCTGAGATCACGGATCGAGACACAGAACGTAGAACCACGAATGGGTCCAAGTCGACCCATGGCATGAACATAATAACTAAAGAATATATATCAAGCGAAATCTGATATCTGAACATGAATAAGCATCAATAATAACAGAGTCAATCACTAACCAAGCTGAAATTCTACATATTGTCTGATAAGCCTCTAACTATTTGAAGAGTTGATAAGACAACATCCCAACTAGCTCACTAAAGTCTGAAACTGAAGGTAACATAACTCATCACTAACGGAAGCTCCTCGAAGGATGAGGACTCACCAACAATGGAAAACTGGACTAAGCTGCGGGAATTGGACTAATAACGGAATTGAGTTTGATCGTCTGAACCTGTATCATGAAACGATACAACATAGAGTATGCAGTCAGTACTTGGAATGTACTGAGTATGCGAGGTAAGTAAAAACGGACTAATAAAATATATAAGATTACATAAGAGTAGGACAATTCAAAACATGAGGTGATAATCATATCATAAACATGAAGGCTCAAGGTTTTAAAAAAAACTGTTCATAAACTAGTTATAATCATAATCATAAGAGAAACCTTAAAAATCATATCTTGATCCAAAGAAATGTAAACATGATCATGCATAAATCATAAGGAACAATGGGAGGACTCGTCTTAACCGACACCATCATTATAGAGCGCCCCAACTATCTCGCTCAAGTGGGCAGAGATCTCCCAAGCTTGCCAAGGAAAGGAACGATATGTGGTATGATATCACTAATAAGGACCCCGTAGGGTTAACCATGAATATATACCTACGGTGGCACGTAATTCTGAGACCTCGGAGTTTACCTAAACGCCGGGCCTAGTCGGTGCTAGACACTACTCCCAAAAATATGCACATGAGGGCTCATATAATTATCATGAAATCCTACATGAAGTTCATGGGCTAGTTAAATCATAACATACGTGATCATACTTGAAATATATGATTAGCCATGAAATAAGGGCCCGTGAGTCGGCCAAAAATCATAAATAAAAAATCATGAAGAATATACATGCTTGAGAAAATCACCATACTTGAAATACATAAATTCATGAAGAGTACTTGTAGGAAATCATATCAAAAATCATAAACCATAAATTAGGGCTTAGGAAAATCAAAATAGAGTCATAGAATTTATCCTCCTATGACTTGTGGTTAGATCCCATAACAAACCATTCAAATTTCACCAACTCTCTAAAGATTTCCATGACTCGTACTACGACCTATAACTCCATCCTACAAGTCGTACCATCACCCGTACAATCAATCACCTGATAATTCCAAAGACTTTCTACAACTCCTGTCCACGGGTCATACCCACATACTACAACTCGTAGTGGGGAATCATGGTTGGGAGAAGGAAATCCCTGAACCGGACCACAAGTCTTCCTACGACCCATACCACCGACCTACAACTCATAGGTTGAGTCATATTGAGACATTTTCCCAACTCTTTCTGCTGATCATAATTCAAATCTCGAGGCTAGTCTTAGGAACTTTTAGGGTATTACAATATCTCCTCATTGAAAACATTCATCCTTGAATGTGGGTTAAACATACTGAAGAATTGGGGAAAGAAATGGAATCCCAAATACTGAACAACTGAAGCTGAAATTGACAGAGTGACTGACTCCGAACTGAAATACATGACTAAACTGAATTCATGATTCATACATACATGCTAAAACATGAAAGGAATTGAGATACATGAACTGATATGAAACTGAATAGAGTATTAGGGAGGGAACTGATACCTGAAGATAGAATGAAACAGGAACGGAATAAATGCGGGTATTTAGCTACATATCTGCTTCGGCCGCCCATGTCGCTTCCTCAACGAGCTGATTCCTCCACAAGAATTTCACTGAAGTTATTTCTTTGTTCCTCAACTTTTGAACCTACTGATCAATGATCTCAATGGGTACCTCCTCATAGGTAAGGCTATCGTTCACACCTATACTCTCCACCAGAACAACCAAAGCCGGGTCGCTAATGTACTTCAATAATGATACATGGAAAACTGGATGCACTGAAGCTAACTCTATCGGTAGCTCCAACTCATAGGACACCTTACCAACACGTCTCACAATCCTGTATGGACCAACATATCGGGGACTAAGCTATCCTTTCTTTCTGAACCTCATCACTCCCTTCATGGGAGACACCTTTAAGAACATCCAATCATCAACTTCAAACTCAAGTTCTCTACATCTAACATCCGCATATGATTTCTGAGGACTCTGAGCTGTGTTCAGTATCTCTCTAGTAAGATGGACTTTCTCCATGGTGTCATGAATTGAATCCTGCCCTATCAACGTAGCCTCACCTATTTCAAACCAACCAATAGGTGATCTACACCTCTGCCCATAGAGAGCCTCAAACAGAGCCATCTGAATGTTGGAGTGGTAACTGTTGTTGTAGGCAAACTCGATAAGAGATAAATGATCATCCCAACTACCTTATAAGTCAATCACACATGCTCTCAACATATCCTCGAGAGTCTGAATGATCCGCTCATCTTGGCCATTCGTTTGTGGGTGAAAAGTCGTGCTAAGCTTGACCTGAGTACTAAGTCTCTTTTGGAAAGATCTATAAAACTGTGAGGTAAACTGAGTACCTCTGTATGAGATGATGGATAATGTCACTCCATGCAATTGGACTAACTCCCAAATGTACAATCTAGCATAGTCCTCCATTGAATCAGTAGTTTTGACCGATAAGAAATGTGCTGCTTTGGTCAGCCTGTCTACCATCAGCCATATAGAATCATAATGTCGGCAAGTATGAGGCAAATCTGTGATAAAGTCCATATTGATCTCCTCCCACTTCTATGTAGGGATATTAATGTCCTTTAGCAAACCTCCAGGTCTCTGATGTTCAAGTTTCAATTGTTGATAGTTAGGACACTTAGTCACAAACTCTGCTATGTCCTTCTTCATGCCATTCCACTAATAAACTTCTCGTAGGTCTTGGTACATCTTGGTGGCACCTGGGTGGATAGAATATCAGGAACCATGAGCCTCATGCAACAGCCGCTCCCTTAAGTCATCAACACTCAAAACACATAAATGACCCTGATAATGAAGCACACCATCTCCCCCTTGAGAGAAGACCTCCACCTTATGATTTTGAATTGCTTCTTTCAATTTCACCAAGATACGATCCTCATCTTTCCTAGCCTTGACTTCAGTCACAAAAGAGGATTCTGAACCATTTTGAACAATGAAACCACCATCTGGCACCGCTGAACTACCCTTCCATTCTAGGACTGGCTCTCCCAAAAATTGAAACTCTACTGTTCTGGTTCTACCATTCGCTGAGGCATAACGTGCATGAAATCAATCCATACTAAAGATAACATCAAAATCAATCATTTCTAACTCTACTAGGTCGGCTGAGGTGACTTTCTAAAGGACTGTGACAGGGCAATTTCTATATACCCGTCGAGCTATAATTGACTCACCGACTGGAGTACAGACTGAGAAGGGTTCTGATAGGATTTTGGGACTAATTCCAAAACTAATAACAACATAAGTAGTCACAAAATATAAAGTATCCCCTAGATCTAGCAATGCATATACATCAAGATGAAATACTCGTAACATACTAGTGACCACATCTGGAGAGACCTCCTGCTCCTGAAAAGATGAGAGGGCATAAAATCTATTCTGGTGTTGACCGCCTGCTGTACTAGTGGAAGCACCCTACTAGAAAGGATGTGCTGCTGGAGATGCTTCTAAACTAGTAGTATGGGCACGACCTCTGTTGTTGCCCTGCCTAGCTAAAGGATGCTCCCTGCGCATGTGCCTAGGTTTCCCATACCCGAAGTAAATATCTGATCTGACTAGGCACTCTCTTATGTAGTTCTTACCACATTTTTCATAGACTGGAAAGGTGCACTCCGACGTGTCCCTCTATCCACTTGAACCTGACACCCTGCTCCTCCAATCACCTCAAGGTTTGGATGCAACACTGGTTGATGACAGCGTTGGGGCCGATGATCTTTAATGGAACTGGGAACGATGTCTTCCACTGGACCTCTTCTGGGAGAACCCAAAGCTGCCTATCCTGTCCCTCTTGGCTCCTTCATCTGATCCACCTCTATCTGCTGGGCGTACATAACCAATTGAGAGAAATCTAGATCACTATTCAGCATTGCGGTCTTACACTCCTTGACCAGTGAATCTGACACTCCATACACAAACCTGCTCATACGGGCTATCTGATCCGTCGTACTTGGATAGTCGGGTGAACACCAAGGAATACTCTTAGACAGTCATATTTTTCTTTCTTAAGTTGACGAACTCTACCGCCTTTGCCTCCCTCAACTCCGTAGGAAAGAATCTATCCAAGAAGGCAGTCAAAAACTCATCCCAACTCACGGGAACTACGCCCACTACTCTACCATCCTTCCACTGACGCTACCAAATATAAGCAACCCCCTTCAGCTGATAGGAGGCTAAATTCGCGCTCTCCTCCCCCGTCACTTCCATAATCTGGGTGATCTTCTGTATCTCCTCAAGAAAATCATGCGTGTCCTCATCCACTCTTAACCTAAGGAACTCATGTGGATTCATCCTGAGAAAGTCCCGAACTCGAGTCACCGCTGCTTTCCCATTCTGAGGAACATGGGCCACCGCCTACTGGTTGACCTAAGCGGTCATAGCCTATGCCAACATCTGAAAATCCACTCTAAACTCAACATGAGAGACTTGCTCGGGCAAATGACCTACTGGTGCTGGCGGGGCTTGATGGTGCCCTCTCCATTGCCATTTTCATGGTCATTTCCATTTCCGTTTATTCTAGCATTTACTCAGCGTGAAAGCATGATTTTGCAAATGCATAAAGCTAGAGTTAGAGGAATAGAGAGGAGTGAACTCAGAGCATGAAGTAGAATCATGAAAGAAGGAATTTTTCCTAAAACATTTCGTAGCCTTTTCATCATAAGTGTGGCGTGCTTCACACCCATGAAAAAGACTCTACTTAATGTGGCTTTCAGACACCATAGGACACTTCAAAATCTAATACTCTAATACCTAGTTTGTTACGACTCCAGCTGAGACCATGGATCAAGACATGAAACCTAGAACCATGAGTGGCTCCAAGTCGACCCATGGCATGAACATAATAACGAAAGTTATATATCAAGTGAAATCTAACTAAACATGAATAAGAGGAAGTATGAATACATATCAATCATAACAGAGTCAATCACTAACCAAGTTGAAATTTTACATATTATTTGATAAGCCTCTAACATATCTAAAGAGCTGATGTGATAACAATGTTATACCCCGGGAACCCAAGGATCAGACCCGGGAGTCAAACGGGAAACATCTGAAAGAAAACTATTGCAGTAGTGCAGGATGAGTCATTAGAAGACTCGTGACGAAACCCCATGAGTCGTCAAGTGGCTCATGGGAAGGCTGGAATGGGCTGAGGAGTTGAGGTCCCCACGGGTATGGGAATGACTCATGGTAAGCTACCACGAGTTGTCAGGTCTACCGTGGGATGAGGTTGAGGATTAAGTAGGAGGTCTGACCAGTGCACCTAACAAATGGGACCTTACGAGTCGTGGTCAGTCCCAACGACTCGTGAAGTGGGTCGTGAGCAAGCCTATGGAATTATAATTGAGGATGAGGCAGTGTACTTGATGGGTGACACGACTAGTCGTTTCCCGTCCTGACGAGTCGTCAAGTCACCCGTTAGGGTTACCTGATAGTTATTTTCTGCGATTAAGAAAGGGCTTTCTCATAATTTCCTAAACTCCTAAGGCCTAAACTATGTCGTTTTAAGGTCGGAATAGGGTCTTTTAAAGGGAATTGGTCCATGTTAAGCCTTATTTATGCATGCAAGAGTTAGAGAGGGGAGTATAAGGATTCAAGTGTTCATCCTCAAAATTCTCCAAATTCCATCTTGGGCATTCAAGGGGAAATTAAGAACCAAGTGTTTCCAAGTATGTAGGGTTTATAATGGGTGAATCCTTTCACACCCATGTCCAAATTTTGTTTTAAATCATGAATTCTCCTATTCAAGTTCTATGGGGTTTTACCCTAATGTATGAAAATGTGATTTCTCTTTATGGGTATGATTTAACTGAGTTTAAGTTATTGAATTATGAATAATGAGAAGGTTTTATATTATTTTCTTTAAAATCATGTTTCAAGCTTTTTAAATCTAAAATGCCCATTGAGGAAAGTTCATGAAGGTTATGATTTATGATGAGTATTCAATATTTTGAGTTTATCGATAATGGAAAAGTATGAATTGAAGTTCCCATGTTTATGAGCATATTTTGAAAGAATTGAGTATGTTAACGTATTGGTCAATGCCCACATGTTGAAGAATGATTTACGATTTATGAAATGAATTACATGATTTATCGAATTATGATGTCGGCCGATGAAAAGGGCCTTTGATTCTTGGCTAAGCATGTTTTAAAGGGGATCAATAATGATAAATGTTATATTTTATCCAATGAATCTTAATGCATGATGTTATTGATTCATGTATGAGCCTATATGCATATTTTTGGGAGTCGTGTCTTGCACCGAGCAGTCCGACATTCAAAGGATTACGCTGGTGTCTAATAACCATGTGCCACCGTGGGTTTCTAATGATATATTGTATTGATAATTATCCCCTCAAATGTGATATCACGCCTAATGCACGACCCTCGCCTGGCAAGCTAGGGTTGGCTCAAGTTATTTTTTGATAAAGTTTACTTACGATTATGATAATGAATGATTTATGAATGATTTGAAAGCCTTAAACCTTATGTTTCTTACAGATTTTATGATATATGCATGATGTTATCTCCTACATTTACTTTTGAGTTTTACTTTACTTTTAAATGTCCATTTTACTTACCTTGCATATTCGGTACATTTCACGTACTGACCGCATACTTTCTATGTTGTATCTTTTCATGATACAAGGTTCGGATCTCAGGATCATCCTCATCCTTAGTCCATCTCTGCTCTCGCTCTCAAATTATTGGTGAGTCCTCATGTTCTAAGGGTCGTTTGATAGACTTTTATGTTATCTTGTATTTTAGTATTGGTCGGATTAGTTGGGGATATTGTCCCATCAACCCATCGTATGTAGTAGAGGCTTCCAGACAATATGTAGTACTCAACTTATGTGTACGTCTAGTATTTCCTGACGTTATTTTATGGTTACGTTTTTGTTACATTTTATGTTTAGTGTTCCACTTATTTAAATGATAATAGACGTATGCATGTTCCATGGGTCAAATTGAGGTCTCTCGGGTCCCTTGTCCCGTGTCTACGATCCGGGTGTACGTTCGGGTCATGACAAACTTGGTATTAGAGCCATAGGTTTGGAGTGTCCTAGGGTGTCTGAAAGCCGCGTTAAGTAGAGTCTTTTTCATGGGTGTGAAGCGCGCCACCTATGACGAAGAGGCTACTAGGCATTTAGGAAACGTTCCCGTCTTTCATGTTCTATGTCGTGCAATGAAAAGTCTCTCCGTCCTTCTAATTCGTGCGATTCGTGATTGCAAAATTATGGCTCCTAGAAGAATGAACGGAAGGATGAATGGGAATGATGAAGGCCACGGGGGTGGCAATGACAATGGGCATCAGCAAGCCCCACCTGTTCAGGAGCCCTAGGCACCAGAGCTAGCTACCCACACTGAGTTTCAGGCGGCTATTCAGATGTTGGTGCAGGCCTTGACCGCTCAGGTCAACCAGCAGGCTATTGTGCAGCTCCCACAAAATGGCAATGCAGTGGCGGCTCGGATTAGAAACTTCTTGAGGATGAACCCTCCTGAGTTCACGGGATCAAAGGTGGACGAGGATCCACACGAGTTCATTGAAGGGATCTTGAAAGTCACTCAAGTTATAGGGGTGACAAATAGGGAGTGTGTAGACTTGGCCTCTTATCAGCTAAAAGAGGTCGCTCATATTTGGTACAAGCAATGAAAGGAAAACAGGACAGTGGGAGCGGGCCCTATCAGTTGGGATGAGTTCCACATAGCCTTTCTCAATAGGTTCTTCCCTAGGGAGATGAGGGAGTTGAAAGCAGCTGAGTTTTTGAACCTCAAGCAGGGAAAAATGACAGTGATGGAGTATTCGCTTGAGTTCACTCGTTTGTCAAAGTACACCCCAGAGTTAGTGATGGATCAGAGGGCGCGGGTGAGCCGATTCATTCATGGTATGGCTGGTTATTTAGACAAGGATTGCAGGACTGCCATGCTTCACCAGGATATGGACTTTCCTCGCATAGTGATGTACGCCCAGTAGATGGAGGCGGCTCATGCAAGGGAGAGGGAGGAAAAGAGGGCTTGTACGGATAGTAGTAGGTTTTCGCATCAGAGGTCCGGCGGTGTCTACCGTCCACAGTATTAGCAGAGATCACTATCCCTAGCACCATCATCAGCTAGTGTTCCATCCAGACCCAGGGGTGATCAGAGAAGAAGGGCTTTAGGGTCGAGGGATTAAAGGGGAACCCAGTTAGAGTATACCTCTACGGCTTGCAGGAAGTGCGGAAAGAGTCATGCCGGGGAGTGCCTGTTCGGTTCACATATTTTCTATGGATGTGGTAGATTTGGGCACATGCGCCGAGCGTGCCCATATGCTAGACAGGGTGATGATAGAGGACGTGCACAGAACACCAGGACAGCAGCAGCCCCATCCCGTTCTGCCGCTCCGCAGGGAGAATCGACTAGTGAAGGTGGCGGACAGCACCAAAACCGCTTCTATGCCCTTGTCTCGCGCCAGGAGCAGTAGACTTCGCCAGACGTGGTCACTGGTATGTTGTGTGTCTTTCATATTGATGTTTATGCCTTGCTAGATCCCGGAGCTACCTTGTCTTTCGTGACTCCTTACATTTCTAGTAGCCTTGGAGTTAGTCCCGAGACCTTATCAGAACCATTTTCAGTTTTGACCCCTGTTGGTGATTTGGTCGTAGTTAGACGAGTATATAGAGAGTGTCCGGTCACTGTGTTGCATAAGATTACCTCCGCAAACTTGTAGAGTTAGCCTGACTAAATTTGAAGTTATTCTTGGCATGAATTGGTTGTTTGCATGTTATGCTTCGATTAATTGTAGGACCTGTATGGTGGAATTTCATTTTCCGGGTGAGTCAATGTTGGAGTGGAAGGGTAGTTCGGCGGTACCAGCAGGTCGATTTATTTCCTATCTTAAGGCCAGGAAGATGATTTCTAAGGGCTGCATGTATCATCTAGTTAAGGTTAAGGATGTTGAGTCTGAGACCCTGACTATTCAATCGGTTCTGGTGGTGTGTGAGTATCCGAATGTTTTTCCCGACAAATTGCCTGGTGTTCCTCCTGAGAGGGAAATCAACTTCGGCATTGATCTCTTACCCGATACGCAACCTATATTTATTCCTCCCTAAAGGATGGCTCCAGCCCAGCTAAAGAAATTAAAGGATCAGTTAAAGGATTTGTTGGATAAGGGCTTAATTAGACCGAGCCAATCTCAATGGGGTGCACCAGTTCTATTTGTTCAAAAGAAGGACGGTTCCCTTCGCATGTGTATTGACTATCGACAGTTGAACAAGGTTAACATCAAGAACAGGTACCCCTTACCCAAGATCGATGATTTGTTTGACCAGCTTCAGGGTGTCAAGTGCTTCTCCAAGATTGATCTTAGGTCCGGGTATCACCAGCTCAGGGTTCGGGAGAGTGACATCCCGAAGATCGCTTTCAGGACTCGATATGGTCACTACGATTTGTTGTTATGTCTTTCGGACTAACCAATGCCCCTGCAGCTTTTATGGATCTAATGAACAGGGTGTTCAAGGCATATTTGGACATGTTCGTGATTGTTTTCATTGATGACATCTTGATATAC
>JACEIK010000170.1:313145-328703 GCA_018107945.1 Datura stramonium | reverse complement strand
CGTGCATATCATTTGCTAGTCTCTGTGGGATTCGACCCCAATATCCGTCGGGATATTTGTTTTCATACAATGACCATTTATGCTCTTTTGTAATGAAGAGTATATTTTGGACTTTATCAGACCATGGGTCTTCTTACAACCCGTATCACCGACTTATAACTCGTAGGTTGAGTCGTACTGAGACATTTTCCCAACTCTTTCTTCTGATCAAAATTCAAATCTCGAGGCTAGTCTTAGGAACTTTCGGGGTATTATATGCACCGTCTATGTATTCGGTGTGTTGAGGTGCTTGGTGATCAGCTCAAACTGGGTATTTATATGGGCCATGTCTTGGTCCTGTTCTTCTTCTTTTTTCTAATGCTCGACAGACATTCCTCTTGAATAGTTTATCACACTGGCATCAGATTCTCTGGTGTGCCATTTCCTATTGGTCTTTGTCATTTTATCTAGTATTTAACTAGTATCTGCAAAAGTATGGGTCATCATGGACCCCTCAGCTATCCTATCTACCACATCTTTGTTCGAGGCACTCAGTGACCTATAGAATACCTCCAAAAGGACCTCCTCAAGAAGCTTGTGATTGGGACACTGCTTCAATTTTTTCTTGAACCTAAACCATGCCTCACGTAGATCTTCCCCGGGTAATTGTCTAAAGTTATTAATTTCATCCCTCAACTGAATCATCTATGAGGGTGGGAAGACTCTCTCTAAGAAAATTGCAGTCAACTCTACCCAAGTAATGATAGACTCATCTGGAAGCTCGTTTAGCCACAGAGTAGCTTCCCCAGCTAATGAGAATGGGAATAATCAGAGTCTAATAGCTAATGAAGGGCGTATTTACGCACTTCTTAGCCATATTTTGCCCATACTTTACTATATTTCGAGAACAAATTATGTGTGTTTGCATGTGTTTATGTTATATATTTGTGAAAAGAGCTAACGCACATGACAAGATGCTTTTAGGACTAAAAGTTATGGATTTTTGGTGTATTTGAGGCTTTTGTAATGAATGTGAAGAAGTTGGAATTAACAAGCCAAGATCAATGCATGTAGCGCTACACAGGCACACCTGTGTGACCAGCGGCGCAAGGTGCCTGCCTTACTGCGCAACCAGGCATGTGACGCGCTAGCATTCCAGCACGAGGAGAGGCGTGAGGCTCCAGCCTTCCTGTGCGATGTAGTGCGTGACGCAGAACAACTCTGGCACGACACGGCACAACTCTGACGCGATGCCATGTGCGAGGCACAACCCATTCTTTGTGATGCAAGGCGCGGTGCGTTGACCCTGTCCGGTTGCTGAAAAGGGAATCCTACTTCAACAAGGAAATGGAGCTACAAATCCCAAATCAAATCCACGAAGGAACAACGAAGGCATAAATCTACTATTATAAATACCCTTTATTTCTTTGTAATAAGGAGCCAAGTTTTAGAGAAGTTTTAGACAATTGGAATTTAGAAGTTTTATTTTACAAAATACATTAACATACTTGTTGAATTGTTCTTCCTTATAATTACAATAATTAAGTGAGTTTCTTCCAATCATCATTGTAAGTATTAATTTATGTGTTTGTCTATGAATGCTATGAATTTACTTATAATTATGAGAGGCTAAAACCTCCACAACTAGGGCTATGGAAACCATGGTGAATTAACGAATTAGGGTTTGCACGACGTGATTCTAAACCAATACTAAACACTTGTATTGTATTCTCTTCATCTTTAACATTTCTTAACAGTGCGCAACGTTAGGACTTGCTTGAATTCTCTACTTGCATGAGCCTAGAGAGGTAGAGATTAGGGAAAGAGATGTACGACAAAGCCTAGGTCATTATGATCATTGTATAAACTTGAGCTATGGTCGCAGGATAGTTAAATTTGGGATAAATTAATAACGATTAAATAGAAATCACTCATGAAACCTAACCCGGTGATTGAGTATAGTCATCAAATAGGAATGAACTGGTCATTTGGATGAACCCTAGTTATCAGTTCTACAAGTAAAGTATTGGGATAGAAATTCCAAGTGTAAAATTTGAAGTAGTTACGAATCCATGGGGAACACTTACCCTAGTTAGTTGCATTAATTTGAAGTCAACATTCAATTTCTCAACAATATTACTTGTTACTTTTACAAATCCCCCCTTTTAAGAGATAATTGACTTAAAAGCTTAAATACTAGTGTTCTTCTATATCCTTCCATATTCCCTGTGGGTTCGACCCCAACCTTTGTTGGGTTCTTTATTAACAACGTCCGCTCTTACTTTGCCAGGAAGTGTGAGTTTGAGCATTACCAAAAAGTGGCGCCATTGCCGGGAAATACGGCTTAGGATTAGATTAATTGCTCGTGTTTAACTTTTAGTCTTTATTTCCTATTTTACGTTTTTCTTTTTCTTTTTCTAACGTGTCACTGGTTATCCTGGTAAAACAAGCATCCAAAAATGTGCACGATCCCAACAGTTATCTTGATGAAGTATGAGTAATCAAGATACCTGTGTCATGCCGCGACATTAAATCAAGCGTTACTTGGGAGGTAACCCAAGATAATTTTTAATTTTTTTAGAGTTGATGTGTTTGGTTATGTGCAGGAATTAAGCCATATATTATGAAGAAATCTGAAGCAAAAATGAATTAAAAATGAAAAATTATGTAAGAAAATTAAGCAAGCAGCTTAATGGAAGGAATCTAATATAATATATATGTGTGTGTTTGTGTGTGTGCGCGCACGCGCGATATATGTGTGTGTTTGTGTGTGCGCACGCAAGCATAGCAAAGAAAAAGAAAAAAACTTACCTGCTGACTTCAAAGTCCAAGGCAGTAGCAATGTGAAGCAGACGCAAATTGGAGACTGCGACGCACAACAAATCAGCTGCTATGTCCCTCGCGTCGTGGAGCTTTCACCATGTTTTGGTGTTTGCGATGGGGTGTGTCAATTCCATATTTGAAATTATTGCCTAATTTATTTTGGACTCAATTTATTTTGTGTGGTATTTTTTCTATATTTATAAATAGTCCTTAAAAATATTTTGGAACGCAATTGCAAATAACGGAGATGATTCTGAGATGTGGAAAGTTGTTCTTGCCTCCACAAACGACGAGGAATAGAGGCTCAGGGAGTTCTTCTTTCACTCCTTTACTTTATGCTTAATTGTTTTAGCATCGGGGACAGTGTTACTAATTATGTGTGGGGTAGGAGAAGTGAACTTTATATTACCATGCACACCTTAATTACTAAATTTGCACATGGTAAACCTAGTTTTTCTGGAATTTATGACTTATCTTGCATACTTGTTGATTTGTATTAGTTTTTTTTTAGTTTTATTTAATTTTAGGTGGGTTCCTCCAGTTTTTGTTTTCGGTACTTTTTCGGTGGATAGTCCCTTAGAACCGACTAGAGAGTCTAGATTTTTATTTTTTAAAATTTTTATTCATTGAGTCATGACTTTGCCCGATGATGGATGGATGATGACCGTCCTAAGGGTAAATTATTCATTAGAAAGAATAAGAACTTGAGTCTTACGAATGCTAGGTGCTTCACTTAAGGTATCATTGAGACTTTATAAAAATTCACTCAAAAATGCATGAAAAAGGTAGAAACATTTAGTCTTTTGGAACTTGATTCTTGTACTTGAAAAATAAATTGGGTTTAATTATGTTATGCATGCAATATGAATATATGTGTTTATGTGATCTTGATTTCCATTGTTAAACCATTTTGTGCCAATGTGTGAGGAATTTTTGATATATTTCATGATTGTGAATTGATTTCTAGAACTTGCCTAGTGTGTGTACAAAGCGAAATAAGAATGATGGATTTAGAAAGTGATATAGGCGTTTCTTTGGTAGCCTTATTTTTATCCTATTTTACCTATCTTGATGTAATTGTCCTAGTTAGCCATCTTGAGTCTTAGCCTATTTTTTTGATAGCCATATTACAAGCTTAAATCCCTGTAAAAGCCCAGGCCACCGCTTGTAGAAATTATTCGCTTTGGAGCCTTTTCCCCTCACGGTTTCAAAACGTGTCTCTCAAAGCGCCAACAGGCCTGGCGCCCCGCGCTGGCTAGTGCACTGCTAGCTGGCGCGTCGCACTGGCCCTGTGCGCACTGGTCCCATCCAACCCCACTTCTGAGGCTTTTTCCATACGCGTAAGCTCTTATTACTCGTCACCAATACACCTGTACGCTTACTAATCGCTAACATTTACGGGGTGTAACATCCTCCCCCCCTTAGGAACATTCGTCCTCGAATGTCTACTTCAATTCACAGGAGCTTAAATTTTTGGACTATTATTCTAGAAAAGTTTCGGCAGAGTCTCCCCTGTAATATGGACTATCTGAAAATCCTAGATCTCATTTCATCCTTAGTTTTCCAGGTCGCTTATTCCTTATTATTGTTTCTCTACAATACGTTAATAGAGACCACATCGGTAGTCCTTAGCCTGCGAACTTGCCGATCTATACGGCGACTGGAACCTCTTCGTGGGTTAATTCTCTAGTAACTGAACATCCTCAACTGGAACATCTCAGAACGGGTCATCTATGCCCTTTCGCAGCATCAACATATGAAATTTGAAAGGACTAGTTCGAGCTTTGGAAGCAACTCCAATTCATATGCCGCTTGGCCGATTCTCTAGAGAATAGGATACGGCCAATGAATCTACAACTAAGCTTTGCAAATCCCATAACACCTTGCGCTGATGAACTTTAAGGATATCTAGCCACTGCTTCAATTCTTAACTGCCTATGCCATACGTTAGGGTAAAAATTTTGATGACCCTGGCTGTCGGTACCCTTTTTCCTAATAAGTTTGGCTTTTTCCGTCTACCCATTTTAACATGCCCGGGTTTTCCTACCTCTGATTTATCTTTTTTAAGTCATCATTCAGAGGGCTTCCACTCCCATTTATAATGGACCTATAGAGTTTGAGTTGTATATTTTTCTTGGCCACCTATTTGGGTACGAGGAACCGTGCTTGAGTTGACATGTGTCGCCATATGTTCTAATGCCTTTTCCTAGAACTTAGTCGTAAATTGCATCTTTCCATCAGAGTTTATCAAACACTGGGGCTCCATGCAATCCAACTATTCTAGGATATTTAACTCGACATAAGTCTTAATCGCGACATAATTTCATCTGGAGAGACACGAATGAATCTAACTCACCTCTCTATACTGGTTTAAATAAACTCAAATTACACTTGGTATAAGATAACCTTGTGACTGTATTCATTTCAATTACTCTCCACTCCCTTGCAGACATGACCATCTCCTATATTGGACTACTCAGTTCCTGCTATTTCATCTTTTCTAACCTGTAACTGGAGCTCCATTGCTATGATTCAATGATATCTTTTGTCTTTCCATGCCATCAGTAGGTCTCTCTTTTTGGTCCGTTGTGTATTCGTTAAATTCTGGGAGTAATGAACACGTGCACCTTAGATATGGTCTGCTATTTGAAATTCTACTACCCTTGGAACGTAGAGTCAACCTCTGGGTCTTATAACTCCGCCCCTTATTTTCTTTAGGGCCAATGACTTCCTACTGGGCCTTGTTTCCAAGCTATTCTAGGTTAAAGTCTCTGTGTCGGTACTCCTTTACCTCCTCAACTAGCGGGGGTATTGCAGCATTCTAGGTTACAGCCTTACTATCTCTTAATTGTTAGCCCGATGCTTAGTTCTCAATATTCGGTGATAATCCTATGTTCTATCAACCTGGAGGTGATTCTGGTTTTCCCCTACTAGATACTTGTGTTGTTCCTCGTGCTCCCTTGGATTGAGTTCTGAGGTTCGTGCTCCCGACCTCATACTGTCAAGGATGTTACCGACCAGGTCTACTGGCTTGTATCCCTCCTGACTCGCACTCGGGCTTATCTTGTTCATATGATCTCCATCTCGTTTGATATCACCAACTAGGGTCATAACCATTATCTTACAGGTAGGCCCTGTCATCATTAGCATGCTATGGCGGAATCAGCTCCTTTTTTCTGACTTGAGCTTTACTATTGCTGGGGGCTTATCGCTGTTGGACTCTCTCATACACACTCGAGTGATATTGACACCCTTATCCCCCTTCCTGGCTTACTACCGTAATGGTCTAGATAACTTGTAAATACTAAGGGTCTTAACCACTCTCTAATCCTCCTCAGAGGCAACAATTCTAGCCCTTCTTTACTATTCATTTTGGGAACCAGAGTACTGATACATACACTTTCTGTTAGACTGAGGTATGGAACCTTATAATATCCGAAGAGTTAGAGGTAGGAATCCTGCAATTGCCCCCTTCTTCACACCTTTCAAATAATTCAACATTAACTGTTTCCCCTGGCTAATTCTAAATATATAGTAGGTAAACCATCTCATATGTACATACTCCTAACCCCCTATTTGAGGTTGTAGGGAGAACTAGGAATGGCACTGGCATATCTATCTCATTATGAGGTTCCTGGTACCTCGGGAGGGCGATGGGGAAATGTAAAAGACGTCTACTTCCGCCCTTGGCCTAACTGCCTCCCAATTGTAGCACTTCACAAGTACCTCCTCTTGTGCGGTAGTTCTCTTGCAACTGGCTGGAGTCTATCTTATATCAAACATTTTCCTAGACAGACATAACAAGGAAAGCTTAGGTACTCAACCCTATACAACTCTACTCTATAGCACGATCTGAGAAGAAAGAGGGGTAACCATACTATCATGCCTCGTAGCCTCCTGCTTATAAAATGTGGTGCACAACACATTTATAAACAAGACTCTACTAGACACAACTTGCAAACTCCTTAGGATACGAACTGCTCTGATACCAACTGTAACAGCCCAGGCCACCGCTTGTAGAAATTGTCCTCTCTGGAGCCTTTGCCCCTCACGGTTTTAAAATGCACCTCTCAAAGTGCCAACAGGCCTGGCGCCCCACGCTGGCCAGTGCACTGCTGGCTGGCGCATCGTGCTGGCCCTGTGCACACTGGTCCCATCCGACCCTGCTTCCGAGGCTTTTTTCACACGCGTCAAGCTCTTCTTACTCGTCACCAATCCACGTGTACGCTTACTAATCATTAACATTTACAGGGTGTAATTCCCCTTTTGTTCTATTGACTTGTATTTGATCCAAATGACTCCTAGAGCAATTTAATGAAAAATTTTATATGAAAAGAGAATAAGTGGAAAAGTGAAGGGAAAAGCTAAAAACGTGTGGAAATTAGAAGGAAGGAAAAGGGTAAAATTTGCTAAACAAGGAGGGTGAAGTTAGTGGGAAAACAAAAGGAAGAAAGAGCTTCGAACAAAAAATAATGATAAAAAATGTGTAAATGAGCTCAATGTTGAAAAAAATCCCCACTAGTTATCTAAGTTGTAGATCGAAAAATAAAAGGAGGTATAAGAAGGAAAATGAGAAATAGAGGAAAGTGCTTAGAAATCAAAGTGTTTTGAAGTATTAAAGTGCTTAGGGAGATTAGTCACTATCTTTTCCAAATAGTTCCTACCCGTCCCTTAGCCTACATTACAACCAAATTTAAGTCCTAATTGATCCTTGATTCATAATTCTATATTAGTGGAGTATTACGCTAAGGGTAAACCTATGGGTCGTCTTTTACATGTATGTTGAGTTCTTTGGGAGAGTGAGCGGATTTTGTTATATTTATGCCCAAGTTATTATTGTTTTACATCTTGTGTGTGAAAGGGCATCTCTTCAAAACTGTGAGGGGCACAATGGTAAGGCTTTGGTTTATCTTGATTGTTAAATTACATATGATTCATGTTGGCCCAAAATATGTCTTGATGAGTTAGTTTTCAAAAGCTAAGTGATTTCGAACTTTGACATTTTAATGTTGATCCTATATGCATGAGAGTGAATTTTTTGAGCTTCATTGATTTGTCTCATGATCCTAGGTGCAAGTATACTTGTTCGTAGGATGAACTTTGTGCCTAAATGTTAAAAGGAAAGTAGTAGATTGTTCGAGGACGAACAATAGTTTAAGTGTGGGGTGGTGATGAAGGGCGTATTTATGCACTTCCTAGCCATATTTTGCCCATATTTTACTATATTTCGAGAACAATGTGTGTTTGCATGTGTTTATGTTATATATTTGAGAAAAGAGTTAACACACATGACAAGATGCTTTTAGGGATAAAAGTGATGGATGTGAAGAAGTTGGAATGAACAAGCCAATATCAATGCATGTAGCGCTACACAGGCACACCTGCGTGACAAGAAGCGCAAAGCGCCTGCCTTACTGCGCAACCAAGCGCATGCGCCAATATTCTAGCGCGAGGAAAGGCGCGAGGCGCTGGCCTGCCTGCGCGATGCGGCACAACTCTGGTGCGATGCCATGCGCGACGCGGCAAAACTCTGGCGCGAGGCACAGCCCATTCTGTGCGATGCAAGGTGCGGTGCATTGACCCTTTTCGGCTGCCGAAAAGGGAATCCTACTTCAACTAGGAAATAGAGCTACAAATATCAAATCAAATCCACGAAGGAACAAAGAAGGCATAAATCTACTATTGTAAATACCCTTTATTTCTTTGTAATAGGGAGCCAAGTTTTAGAGAAGTTTTAGACATTTGGAAGTTAGAAGTTTTATTTTACAAAATACATTGAGATACTTGTTGTTGAATTATTCTTCCTTATTTTTCTAATAATCAAGTGAGTTTCTTTCAATCATCGTTATAAGTATTAATTTATGTGTTTGTCTATGAATGCTATGAATTTACTTATAATTATGAGAAGCTAAAACCTCCACAACTAGGGTTGTGGGAACCATGATGAATTAACGAATTAGCGTTTGCACAATGTGATTCTAAACCAATACTAAATTCTTGTATTGTATTCTCTTCATCTTTAATGTTTCTTAACGGTGCGAAACGTTAGGACTTGCCTAAATTGTCTACTTGCTTGAGCCTAGAGAGGAAGAGATTAGGAAAAGAGAAGTATGACAAAGCCTTGGTCTTTATGATCATTGTATTAAATTGAGTTGTGGTCGCAGGATAGTTAAATTGGGGACAAATTGATAACGGTTAAATTGAAATCGCTCATGAGACCTAACTGATGATTGAGTATATTCATCCAATAGGGATGAACCGATCATTTGGATGAACCCTAGTTATCAGTTTTACAAGTAAAGTATTGGGATAGATTACAAGTATAAAATTCGAAGTAGTTATGAATCCATGGGGAATACGTACCCTAGTTAGTTACATTAATTTGAAGTCAACATTCAATTTCTCAACAATATTACTTGTTACTTTAACAAATACCCCATTTTAGGAGATAATTGACTTAAAATCTTAAATACTAGTGTTCTTTTATATCCTTCCATATTCCCTGTGGGTTCGACCCCAACCTTTGTTGGGTTCTTTATTGACAACGCCTGCTTCATACTTTGCCAAGAAGTGTGAGTTTGAGCATTATCAATAGCCTCTTGTGAAACTCCAAGCAATCTGTAGGCATTGCAGATACAGATGAAATTTATTAGATGTTGGTTTGGATCTTCATCGGACAAACCATTGAACAGCCCTTTCATGTTGAGCAACTGCATCATACTGCTAATGATATCAAATTTAGCATTCGCCGACAATGGGGGTGGAATAATGGCTCCCGTGTAAACAACCCTCTCTTACTCGTACTCCCCCTCGAAGAGCATATTCCCTACAGCATTACATCCATGATGACGTGGGGGGTTCTGTCGATTCCTGTCTGCCAAAGCAGCAGCAAAATTCACAGCATCAGCTCTTCTAGCTGCTTCAGCTAGTCAAGCTTTCTCTGCCATACGTGTAGCTTCAGTTCTCTGCGCCTCAGTCATCTCCTTTGGTGAAAGATTTAATGGTTACACAAGGTTCTCCATGCTAAACCTGCAACTAGATAAAAATAAAAAAAAATTAAATCACGAAATAAAGACTACAAGTCAAGCTTAAGCACAAAAAATTATTGCAACACCGTATTCTCCGGCAACGATGCCAAAATTTGATCACACCCAAATTACACCTTACAATTGAAGTATAAATTGATCGTTGTCAAATATAGTAATTCAACTAGGTTGAGGTCAATCCTACAGGGAATAAGAAAGAAATAATATGTTAATGATGATTAAACTAACTTGCAATCAATATTTCGAAAAGGGGATTGCAAATAAAGATAATAAAGTAATCTAAAACTAGGATTGAGTTGTTTATCAAATTATTAAGACAAAACTAGGATTGTGTTCTCCGGGATTTCATAACTTAGTAGGCTTTTATTAGTGATCTATCCTGGTGAATTTTATGTAAGACTGATGATTAAGTTCACCTAACATCTCTCGACCTATATAGATGAATTTCACTTAAATCCTCTCAGACTTTAAGTATGTATAAGTCTTGACTTAACTATCCTCAGTTAGAGATCAAGTTAATTTAGATGAGAGTTGGTAGCCTCAAATTGCTATTGTTATTCTCTTTTCCTAACTTCAAGCTCCTTGATCGGGCAAATTGAAGATACAGCAATTAAGCATTAAGATGAAGAGAATAATCATCCACCCAATTCACCATTCAAGAATCACTATTTTATTTTGCCTACTTTTGTTAATCCATTATGGTTTTCACAACCCTAGCTTAAGAGATTAGTTGTTCATGTTTATGATAAGAAAAACAAAAGATGTAAACGAAATCATAATGAAATACTTACTTTAATATAAACTTGTTTAACAAAATCTCCGAGCTATGTAGAATCACAAGAACTTGATAAATCTCCAACAAATATTCTACTCTAAGACTTAATGAATAATTCTCAAGTGTACGTAAAAGAGTATGAATAAAAAATTGACAATGTATAATTAAGACATCCTAAGAAGGGGTTTATATAGTAGTAGATTAAGCCTTCATCGTTCCTTCTTGGATTGAAATTGGATTTTGCAGCTTATGTTCCTAGTCGAACTGGGATTTGACTTCTGCTCACGCCTGGCAATAGTGGCGTTTCGCACTGCCCATAGCGCCAGATGCCTTGGCGCACCGAGCTTCTTGGTCCTATGGAGTGGCCTATGCGGCGCACTGGTCGTAGCACAACTATACCTGTGTGCTGCCAACTTCTATAGCACTTGTTTCATCCCGTTTTGCCCTTCTTGCTCTTTTTTGCCTGAATTAAGCCTGAATTCATCACTTTAATACTTAAAAGCATTTAATCATGTGTGTTAGCTTTTTTCACAAATATATCATAAAAACAAGAAAACACACACAATTTATTCTCAAAATATAACTAAGTATGGGCAAAATATGGTTAATAAATACGTAAATACGCCCAACATCAGAGGTCCTAACAGTGTCCCAGAGCGGTTAAAGAGCTCGCCAAATAATCGTGGCCACAAATTCCAGCAGATCCTCAATAAGTCGGGCCACCTGCCTCTCGTCTCTGTCCAACCGTGAGGCCAACCCCATGAGTGAATCTCTGGATAAGAGTGTTGGGCTCGATGGTGCGGCCAGCATAGATGCCATGGTGGTTGAATCTGCTGTTGTTGCTAGGTCTACCTCACTGGTGGGCTATGATGTGGGCTCCTCAGTTTGGAGTCCCTGACCCTCAGTAGTGGGCCCGCCCGTAAGATAGAGCTAGGCAACTCGCCGCAGTGACCATGGTATCGTCCCTCATCTTGGTGATATTTGTACCAGGCGAGCATCCCAGAATATGTCCTCTCTAGGCAAGATCGGGACCCCTGCCCTCTGACATAGAGTTGTGATAAGGCAAGGAAATGAGAGGGAGGTGGCAGTCTGAACTGCTTTGTCCTTCAGCTCCATACTGACCATCTGACCAATATATATGCTCTTCTTGGCCACAATAGATGCCACAACAAGAGTCTGCCCAAGTGATAATTTGTTGTCGCTCTTTGTTGGGCACACCCTACTACAGACCAAATTCCACCAAAACTTGGCAGAAAAATGGAGGTCTCTCTTGAATATGTCGGTTGTATCAGACATAACCCACACTGGCGTATCTCTGGCTATCCAATGTTACACCCTGGAAGCCTAAAGATCAGACCCAAGAGTTGAAACGGAGGAAAGTTTTAAAATAGGCACCAGGCACAAAACGAGTCGTGAGATGACTCGTTGGTGCAGCCCACGAGTCGTGATGTGACTCATGGGGAGGCCAAGTGAGCAGTTGGAAATTTTGAGAAAAGATTCCCCACGGGCATGACTACGACTCATGGTCAAGCCCCACGACTCGTGAGGTCAGTCGTGGGGTGAGTAACGAAAGAAAAGAGAAGAAAGGAGGCAGTGCACTCAACGGGAGGACCCCACAAGTCGTGGTTTGTCCCCCCGATTCGTGGGGTGAGTTGTGGTCAAGAAGGAAAGATCTTTATCGAGAATAAGGCAGTGTACATCACGGATGGTGACCACAACTGGTGGTCACCAGTAACGAGTCGTTAGGTTGTCCGTTAAGAGCCCAGGAGACCTATTGAGCAGTGTACCTCATGGACAACTCCACGAGTCATGACCCCGGCGATGAGTCGTTAGGTCCTCCGCTAGGACCACCTGGCAGTTATTTTCTGTGAGTTTAGTAAGGGTTTTTCCGTAATTCCTAAGGACTAAACTACGTTGTTTTGGGTTATGAATAGTGACTTTTAAAGGGGTTAAGTTCATTTTAGGCCTCATTCATTCATGCATGCAAGGTAGAAGACTTGAAAGGGTGATCAAGCCTAGCATTCATCATTTTCTCTTCAATTTCCTATTAGGCATCTAAAGAAGTGTTAGAATCAGCTACCAACAGGTATGTAGGGTTATGAATGGGTGATTCCCTTCATACTCATGCCCAATCCCTCTCTAAAGTATGAAATTCTATGTTTAATCTATGGGGTTTTAACCCAAATGCATGAATCTTCTATCTCTATACATGGGTATGATCCAATTATGATTCTACTATTAAATTATGAAGCATGGGCAATTTTTATAATTTTTTCAATTAAAAATCATGTTTCTAGTTTTATGAATTAAAAGCCCATTGATGAGATGTTCATGAAAGATGAGATTTGTGATGAAGGTATGATGATGATGAGATATTATGATGAAAAGCATGTTTTGAAGTTACCCATGTTTACAATTATGTTTCCGATGAGAATTGAGTATTTCTAAGTATGATAAATCTTTGGGCAATGCCCACATGATAAGTATGAATGATGATTTTTYCGAATTAAGCTTACCGCATTGTTTTGGAGCAAAGACTCCCGATTATATTTTCATCTTGTGGTATGTTTTAAGCTAAAGCTTCTCATATGCATGATTTCATATTTGAGATGTATTTGAGTATTAAGCTTCGTCAATAGACGATGTTGAGCTTCGTTATAAAACGATGTAGATCATATGCATGTTTTGGGAGTAATGTCTAGCACCGAGCAGGCTAAGAGTCGATCACCCTATGCCTCAGAACTACGTGCCAACTTAGGTTGATACTACTATATATTACTTTGGGATCTCCCTTGTGTGCTATCCCCGGTCCTATTGGCCCACGAGCTTGATATCGATATCATGGTATCATCCCTAGCCCTGGCAAGGATTTGAACGGCTCTACCCACTTGAGTGTGATAGTTGGGACCACGAAAGCTCTATCGTGGTATGTCGGTTAAAAGATGAGTCTCCCATTGTTCCTCATGATTTCAGATATGCATATTCATTACTCATGAGATTTATTTATATATGCATGTTCTAAAGCAGGTTTGACTTAATATTCATCTTTACTTATAAATGTCAGAATTCAGCCTTGAGTCAATCGATTCAGTTATGTTGTTATGAAGTTATGTCATGTTATGTTATGAAGAGATCATGATTTCAGAAAGAATGCATGCAAGTCCTACTCTCAGATTCTTAATGTTTATGTTTTACTTAATGCATTGTCTTTAAATGATTTTACTTACTTTAGCTATTTTACTTACCTTGCATACTCAGTACATTTCACGTACTGACCGCATACTCTATGCTGTATCATTTCATGATACAGGACCCGGCTCTCAAGTTCAGCTCCGCTCGTAGTCAGCCTATCAGAGTTAGCGTTTGCATTGTTTGTGAGTCCTCATCTCCCAAGAACTAGATTATCCAGAATTCCTTTATGTATTTCAGTTTCAGCTTTGTTAAGTTAGTTGGGGTCTTGTCTCATTAACTCGTCACATTTAGAGGCTTTTCAGACATATACATGTATTCAGCTTCGGATTTCGTATTCAAGTGTTATGTTCAAGTTAGACTTCTGCTATGATTATATCGTGATTATTCAGTTTCTTGGATTAAGATAGATGTATGCTTATGTCATGGGTCGACTTGGGGCCTCTCGGGACTCCTTGTCCCGTGTTGAGATCTAGGCCTCCGTTCAGATCATGACATCCAACCTCTAGCCAGCCGCCCCCGGTCAGCAACCTCATCATAGGCGAGGTGTCCACCACCTCATAATCATATCCCAAATAATACCGGTTGATCGCTTTCGGGCTAATGTCAACCCATTCTCCACGGATCACCACTGAAGTCAATGTCTCTATCTGCATCTTCAGCACTGGGTTCGACCTCAAGAGGATCGACCCATAAACGACATAGAATTCCTGGTCCAGTGTCTGAACATACTGACCCACTGGCTAGAAAAAAAGCTCCTAGTATTGAAACCTGATATGCTCCATGATGCTGGAGTATGACTCCAAATCAGTAGAGCTAACAGTCCTCTCCTCATTAATCCTCTGACAATCCTGCCATTGACTGTACTGCGTCCCTGGACTGCAAATAGCAAACCTAAGTACACTTTCTACGGGGAAAAAAATAGAAAACAATTTGTACCTATTTAAAAGTGCAAATATTTTTCTAAAAGAAAAACTCACTTCCAGCCGCGTAACAACGTATCCAAATCATCAAAGAGAATGTAGTAAGACGATTAAAATTTCTCTAAATTTTAAGTTTGAGTCTTAGAAATAAAGAAAGGGACAAATCCATAAATGACTTCTCGGCCTAAATATTTATCATGCAGATGATCATAAAAATTTAATTAACAATGTAGTAGCCAAAAAAATCAAAATCATGGTACTATCTACCAAAAACCATATATCGTCTCCTAATTTGCCAATCTTACCACATGTCTTTCAATTTCTTTTTCTTTCAAATCCTTTCATGAATTGTCTTTCCCAAAAATATTAACACTTCATTATTAATTTTTAATCATTAATTCAACTATAAGCCACTACTTTGCTTCTTCAAATCTTCTTCTTCCTCCCAAAAATCAATTGTACATCCATTCCAGAAAAGAAAAAAAATATATAGACAGACTATAAATACAGAAATATCTCAGAATAAATATTTTTTTAATATACCACTACGAGCCCACGACTTGTTTGTTCTTTCTCTTGATTTCTTATCTATTTTGCCTCTTTTGAGTTTTATTTTATTTTCAAACAGAATTTTTAAAAAACTTAAAAAGGTGTTCAACTCAACAAGCATATAAAGTTTGTGTTTTTTCCGAAGAATTCATAATTTTTTTCTTCTACCATTTATAAATTATTTTTGTGATACATTAAAAAATATATTTTACTATCATCGCACCTCCACCATCGGACCACACTATCCACATCATATAAAAGTTAAAAGGAATAG
>JACEIK010000170.1:241165-255261 GCA_018107945.1 Datura stramonium | reverse complement strand
GGTACGATCCGTCTCCTGCACTGCCAAGAAGACCCTAATCTTGAATTCAGCTCACGACTCTACAGGAGGACAGGAAGTGGTCATTGTTCATGGAGCACTCGGTCGCTTGGAAGACTTGAATAAATCAACAAAAAGTAGTTAAGTCACCTTCAGGCTTTCTTAGTACTGGCTCGCTATTCATATTATTTCTGCTTGACTGGTACCAAGAACTCCATTTTGTCCTTTCATCTAACGGGTCATTGGTTCGATCTTCGTTTGCCTCTTGAAGATCCTAAACCTCCCCTCATAATGAGCCTCGCGACGACTCGTTGTTTCCTCCAATGAGTCATGGTCTGCTTCCATTAGGTCCACTAGAACTTTAACAACCCAAACAACGACTAGTGACCACCGATCGTTATAACTCACAACGGGTTTTTGTTTCACCCGTTGCTACTCACTGACCCCAGACCCTCACTTCCCACGACTGGATCCAACGGGTCATTGGTTGGACCAACAATCCGTTGGGTCGTCCGTCCTGCAACACTTTTCCCCTAATTTTTCAGCAAACTTCCATTTCTGATCCTGAGTCTAATCTTAGGCACTTTCGGGGTATTACAATCTCAGTATGCATTATTTTTAATATGAATTATTCATAAGATTCTTACTCATGATTTTTGTATGATCCGCATAGTCAATGTCTTTAGACTGTTACGACGCTTTCAGATGAAGCAGCTTTAACAAGTCTTAGAACACCAGTTTCTTGCATAGTTCTTTAGACTCTCAGGACGCTTCCAGATAAGTAGTTCTGATTAGTCTTGGGACATCAGTTTGGAGCTATTAGTACTGTTAGGTATAATTAGGTTTTCAATTGGGAGTAGTACTTAGCACCGAGCAGGCCGGGGTTCCAGTGCACCTAGGTTCCTAGAACTACATTGCCACCATAGGTTATTAGCTCAAATAGGCCCCAGACAGTGATTACTCAATTCAGCCACTATCCCCTGGCAAGGTACAATGGGCCTTCTCCGATTAGGGGGTATACATCAGACTCCACGTTTAGCTTACATGGTTACATCTCGATTATAGTCTCTCCCACAGTGCAGTACAATACAGTTAGAGTCCTCAGTCCAGTCCAGTCATTCAAATTTTAGGATATGCTTATGATCATAACTCAGTTTATCAGTTCTTACAACATTCTCAGATTTTCAGACAATTGCAGTAATTACGATTTCAGATGGGGTCTTGCATGCTATTTCAGTATAGTTCAGTTTTAATTTTAATACAATTATTTCAGTAACAGTTTTTAGTTTATGATTTTAGATTTAGTCTTCAGTACATGTATATGACCCTAAAACTAGATTTACTTGTATTTCATTAAATATTTTCAAACTAGCATCTTATGTTGATATTCATGCATCTTAGATAGGGTCATTGTACTTCACCTCAGTTATGTATTCAGTTACATATTCAGTTCAGTCTCTTCTCAGTTTGCTAGCATGTTTTCCGCTTCAGTTACTTTTCTCTCATACTCAGTACATTCAAAGTACTGACCGCATACTCTCTATGCTATATCATTTTATGATATAGATCCAGGTATCCAGACTTAGCCCTGCTGTTAGACATATTCCATACTCTATCAGCTGATAGTGGTGAGTCCTTATCTTTCAAGGATGAGATTTATGCTTTTTTTCTTTTTCTTTTTTCAATTTATTTCTAGTTCTCTGATTTCGGAGTTAGCTGGAGACTTGTCCCAGCAACACATCAGATTAATAGAGGCTTTCAAACAGTGCAATGTTATTATTAGATATTTATCCTTTCCTTTTTATTAGTTATATTTTAGTTAAGTTTCTGCTCAGATATATTCTATTAATGGTTGTTATGTTAAAATTATGCTATGCCATGGGTTAGCTTAGGGTCATTTGTGGTCCTATATACCGTGTTACGTCTAAGGTGTAAACTCGAGTCGTGATAATATTCATGCATCTTGAATTGCCAATTGATGGGATTGGAGATATACCAATGCAATACATATATAATATTATTGATTATTCACTGTATGAATTTTTATAGACCTAACTTGGATGGAGAGTCTTGTTAGTTTAAGTCAAGTAAAAACTAAAATCCTAATTACATTGGTTAAATTATATATTATTCAGTTATGAGAGTTAATACTAATTATCAAAACTAGAGATTAAATACATAGTGNTATATATAATACATGCTGAAACTGATAATGGTATATATATAATTTCTGTCATACTGTGCTGAATCTGATACTGAAACAAGATATAATATTTCTGCTGAGAGTCATGCTGTATAACTAAGTTTCATGGTCAACATGATTTACTATTTCTAACATGCTTTCTAAAATTCATATTAAGCTACTATTCTATTTCTGAAATACTTTACGGGAACTTATATCACTTTACTCAGTTTCGGCTGAACACGATAATATCCTGACGTACTTTACTAAATTACATATTGGTCATGTTGTACTATTTCTGAAACTTTCTACTAGAATTTATGCTAGTTTGCTCTACTGGAATTACTAACTTGCCGAAAGAAACTAACCTCACATACCTCAATTGTCGACTTTCTGACTAGTTGGCGTAGCTCGGCCAATAATTAGCTATTTATTCCAATTGCATTCATATTCATAGCAAATAGAACTAAATCCATCAATATTTCAAAAGAAAACACTACTTTAATATATATACTGCCCAAACTTTGACTTTTCGGAGAACGGCCGAAAACTCGCTATTTCTCGGAGGTCTAGAAGGGAGAAATGCTCACTTTAGGTCTAGGAGTTTATTAACATTAATTTTGAGAAATTCTACTTACCTTGACTCGGCGGGTCGCCACTTCGCCGGACGACTCTTGCGAAACTAACTCCGCAGGAATGTTCACAGCTTTATACTTCGGTATCCGAAGTTAATTTTAGTTTGGAATGCGTTTGACGGTGTAATCGGATGAATTTTTATCAAAACCCTTCGTCCCTTACTATTCTCCCTCGTTTCTGCTGGAAATTAAAGTGATAAAATGAATTAAAATGAAGTGGGGACTTTATATAGCGGAGTCTTGAACCTCACCTCCGTGGCACGTTGGCCATCGCGGAGGTGAGCCTCCGTGACACGTTGGCCATCGCGGAGGGGGGGTCTGCCCGGACTTCTTTTGCGATGGTTCGATGTGGCGCTTGTCCGGTCTTCCGCCGGGCCTTTTTCTAGCATGTAGGGCATTCTAAAACTCTCAATCAACATGCGAATAGGCTATCTAAATTTCAAGAATTTACGGGGTGTAACATAAATGATGGTCAGCTTCGTTGAAGAATGATGGATAGCATATTCCTACTTTTTTGAGTAGTGTCTAGAACCGAGTAGGCTAAGGGTCAGTCAACCCTATGCCTCATAACAGCGCCACTGTAGATTTACATATCGTATATACTTTGGAACCTCCTTTGTAAGTTATCCCCTACCCCGAATGGGCCTCGAGCCTGATAACGATATCATGGTGTCGTCCTTATCCCTGGCAAGGCTTTGGACGGCTCTACCCACTTGAGTGTGATAGTTGGGACCACGTAAGATCTATAATGCCAGTTAAATGACGAGTATCCCATTGTTCGTCACGATGTCACTTATGCATGTTTATCATTCATGATATATATATGTGTGTGTGTGTGTGTGTGTGTGTGTGTGTTCTAAAGTAGGTTTGACTCAATGTGAAGTTTTACTTATGATTATCAATTTAAGCTTTGGGTCATTCGATTTAGTTATGATGTTATGTTATGATCCAGATCATGATTTCAGAAAATAACATGCGAGCTCTACTCTCAGATTCTTGTTTTGATTATGTTTTATATTATGAATGTTTTAAATGATTTTAGTTACTTAAGCTGTTTTACTTACCTTGCATACTCGGTACATTTCACATACTGACCACATACTCTATGTTGTATCATTTTATGATACAGGCTTCGATCTTCATACTCAGCCCTGCCACTAGCCAGCTTTCAAAGTTAGGATTCAGCCTCTATAGGTGAGTCCTCATCTCCCGAGGACCATTTGCTATCAGATATATTTATACTTTTAGTTTTAAAATTTAGAGAGTTAGTTGGGGTCTTATCGCATCAACTCATCAGACTTAGAGGCTTTTCAAACAATAGATTGTATCCAGCTTCAGACTCGTGTTGTATATTTGGATTATATGTTATGCATAGACTTCCTCCATGTTTATTATGCTAAGTCTTCCACTTTATCAGATTAAGTTAGATGTATGTTCAAGCCAAGGGTTGACTTGGAATCTCTCGGGGCTCCTTGCCTTGTGTCTCGATCTGGGCCTATGTTAGGGTCGTGACAAACATGGTATCAGAGCAATAGGTTTGGAGTGTCCTAGTGTGTCTGAAAGCCGCATTAAATAGTATTTTTCATGGGTGTGAAGCGCGCCACACTTATGACAAAGAGGCGAAAAGACATTTAGGAAATGTTCCCTTCTTTTATGATTCTATCTCATGCCATGAGTTCGCCTCTATCCATTCCTCTAACTCGAGCTATACGCGTGTGTAGAAACATGTCTTCTCAGAACAATAATGGGACCTACCAACCCCAATGGGTCCTATGTTGGGGCAGGTTACGGATGAAGAAGTCGGGGTCGTAGTCCGAGTGTTGATATAGGCCATTATCACCCAGCCTAACCAGCAAGCTATCGCATCTGTGAACCCTACCTGAGAGGCAGCAACTACTAAGGTACAAGAACTCATCAAGAGGAGCCCTTCTAACTGTGGTGATTCAGATTTGCATGGAGAGCATAAGGGGGAAAATAGGAGGTGCAAAAGGCCCAGGACCGAGAACTTGGAGAGTTCCCAGAAAGGGTCGAGTAGTGGGAGTCGCTCTCAAACCCATCAGGGGTCACTAGCTCAAGCTCGAGGATACAAGTCCCGGGTGAGGGAGATTACTTACCCACTTTGTGGATGCTGCGGAAAGAACTACCTAGGAAAGTGCATGGTGGGTTCAGATGTATGCTTCTATTGTGGTTGTTCCGAACATAAACACAGGAATTTACCTATAGCATAGAGAGATGGACAAAGAGGTCGTGCCCCGATCACCCCTCCTGCAGTGTTATCTAGCCAATCAGTATGCCTGAAATGTGGTATAACACACGCAGGATGGTTTTTGGGAAGGTTCAAACACTTATTACGAATGTGGGGCGGCCAGACATATGCGCAGGAATTGCCCATCAGCCAAACAGGCAAGGGAGAGTTGGTGCGTCAATCACCGGATCAGCAGCTCCAGCAAATTGCCCATCCCAGCAGTGCAGGTTACAAAGAATAAGTGGCATTCAACCTTAAATGTAGCCCCAGGTATGGCATAATCCTTCCCAACAAACCTACCATGATTGCTAGTTCCGAGAACTACTGTATGAGGTACAAGATCCCTTTGTGTGTTTTAATATGAGATTTATTTCGTGGAAGGTAGGGAAGTTGTAAGTGAAGGGACAAGTTAGGTCTTGAGTTTTCTAGTAGGGAAGTTCTATAAATAGTATCTGGGGGTAGCCCATCCCTTCCCCTTTAGATGTCCCTTATGTGTCGCTCGATGCTACGCTCAACTCATGCTTATGTTCAAAACCATAAGATGATAGGCAACCCCATTAGTCAACGATAGCTATATTACCCATTCAACTTCATTTCATGACCCTCGTTACTTATGTCAACTCATGTCTCTTAGCACACTCGGCTCTATGAACTCAGCCCCTAAGGATTTGCCCTATCGGCTCATAAGATCGTGCTATAACAGGTATATGCCCAGCTTAGATTTTTTTAAAAATGATTCGTGCTCATGATTCTCTTACTCTAAACCCTATGGATGTTCCCCATGATGGAGGTGATGGTCAACATGGGTGTCCTCAAGGTAACTCCCTGTCCCTTTCTTAGGTGTCGGGTATGTAGAAGTCCAAAAAATATAGTTATTAGTCGAGCTGGGAAGTGCAACAACCCATATGGTCATTGTGATTGTGGATCCATTTCCCTTAGTTGAACCCATATCTTCATTTTTTTATTCATGACTTGTGGAGGTGGATGAAACCATTCCCGAGATGATCCAATGAGGATTGGGTGGTTTGCCATTTGAGAGGTTTGACCAGAGTCAACATTTTAGGTGAACGAGCTCGAATTTAGGTTCTGAAAGCTCTATTGGTCCCGGATGGTGATCATGATTTAGTTGGGTAGTTTGCATGGATCCTGAGGTGATTCGTGAGTGACTTGAACCTTTGGTTGAAATTATGAGCTTTGAGAAGGCTAAGTGTGACCATGGTCAACTTGCGATTAAACAATCTTATATTGGTAATCTGATGAATCCAACCGGTCTGGAAGGGGTTTCATGATTGGATGGCATATTTGGGTTGTGACCAGAGGATTTTGGATGAGTTTCGGGTGGATTTGAATGTTTTGCGAATCTGGCATGATCTTAAGCATAAAAGATGAAAAACTCAGAGGTTCGGGACTTCAAAATTCTTAGCATTAATTGTAGGAGTTTGCTTAGTTGACTCGACCAATGGCGGAGTTATAGTTCAGAATGGATCAGAATCATCCTTGGTGACTGATGTAAAAGCTAGATAGATGAGGACCCAATTTTGGTAAAGTTAAAGGAGGCCGTTCAGAATCAGAAGGTAGAAGTTTTCTCTAAAGGGGGAGATGGTGTGCTTCGATATTAGGGTCACTTGTGTGTCCTGGACGTTGATGATTTGAGAAATTGGATGTTGCATGAGGCTCACAGTTCTAGATATTCGATACACCCAGGTGCCACCAAGATGTACTGTGACCTACGGGAGGTTTATTGGTGGAATGGCATGAAGAAGGACATCGCAAAATTTATGGCTAAGTGTCCGAACTGTCAGCAAGTGAAGGTTCAGCATCAGATATCGGGAGATGTGCTTTAGGATATCAGTATTCCTACTTGGAAGTGGGAAGGAATCAATATGGACTTCATCACAGGGTTGCCTCGCACTCGTCGGCAATATGACTCTATTTGGGTGATTGTGGATAGGTTGACCAAAGTCGCTCACTTTTTACCGGTCAAGACCATTGATTCAGTGGAAGATTATGCCAAACTATACATATGAGAGCTAGTTCGGTTGCCTGGAGTGCCCTTGTCCATCATATTAGACAAAGGTACTTAGTTTTGGAGGTCGTTTCAAAAGGACTAGGTACTTAGGTTAATCTCAGTACAACATTTCACCCGCAAATGAATAGTCAAATGGAACAGACGATTCAGACTCTCGAGGACATGTTGAGAGCATGTGTTATTGACTTCAAGGGTAGCTGGGATGACCATTTTCCTCTGATTGAGTTTGCATACAATAACAACCACCATTCCAGCATTCAGATGGCTCCATTTGAGGCTCTCTATGGATGGTGGTGTAGATCACCTATTGGGTTGTTTGAAGTCGGTGAAGCAACAATGATAGGACCAGATTCAATCCATGAGGCCATGGAGAAAGTTTAGCTCATACGGGACAAGTTGAAAATAACTCAAAGTCTCCAGAAGTCCTATGCTGATGTGAGAAGGAGAGAACTTGAGTTCGAAATGGATGATTGGGTGTTTTTGAATGTGTCTCCCATGAAGGGAATGATGAGGTTTGGTAAAAAAGGAAAAATCATCCTCGTTATGTTGGCCCTTACCAGATTGTCAAGCGGGTTGGCAAGGTGGCATATGAATTGGAGTTGCCCTTAGAATTAGCTTCTATTCATCCTGTTTTTCATGTATTGCTCTTAAAGAAGTGTTTGGGTGATCCATCTCTAGTTATCCCAGTGTAAAGTGTCGATGTGAAAGACAGCCTTAGTTACAAGGAGGTTCTAGTGGAAATACTGGATCAACAGGTTCGGAGGCTAAGAAACAAGGAAGTAGCTTCAGTTAAAGTTTTATGGAGGAATCAGCATGTGGAGGGAGCTACGTGGGAAGCCGAGGCAGATATGATGGCCAGATACCCACATTTATTCCCTACCAGTTCAGCTCTAGCTTGAGGTATCAGTTTTTGCCCTAAAAATTTATTCAGTTTTGTGTTCAGTTCATGTGCCCAGTTTCTTTCATGTATATGGATGTATGTATGATTCATGAATTCAGTTCAGACATGTATTTTAAATCGGAGTTAGTCATTCCGTCAGTTTTCAGCTTGTATGATCAGTAATTGAGTATGATGATTGCATTTCTCTGTTTAATGTATGTTTTCCCACATTCGAGGATGAATGTTCCCAAGGAGGAGATATTGTAAACCCCAAAAGTTCCAAGACTAGATCCGGGATTTAAAAAAATGGGAAATGGCAGAAATCAAAAAAAATATTCTCAGAACGGATCATGGTACGAATTGTTGGTACCACCAACGACCCGTATGATGTGTTCGTGGTGAGGTACTGCCGATTTGGAGTTAGAAGTAATGGATCTAGAGATGACCCATTGTCTAATGCAACGAGTCATTAGATGGGGTCGTTGTGAGACTGGTCCTTGGTCAAGGAGGAAGTAACGATTCATAGCACGACCCGTTGCAGGTAATAACGGGCCATGGTCAGCAGCCGTTTAAAGGGATCCCCAGGTTAAGGCAGTGGTGACTACAACTGGAAGCAATATGTTGTTTGAGCTAGCAACGACTCGCCCTATCCGATCGTTGTAGGAGATCAAAGACCTAAAGTCAGGGTGTAGCAACAGGAGGTAACAACAGACCGTAGGAGCTAACAATAGATCGTACTGACGTCCGTTGTCACTGGCAGTTTAGTTTTTCCAAGATTTTCATTAATGGTATTTTCATAATTTCTAAGACCTACGGTCCTAAACTACATTGTTTTAGGCTCGAAATAGGCAGTTTTATGAGGGGTAAGTTCATTCTAAGCTCATTCACATTCATGCATGCAAGTTGAGCACTTAGAAGGTGACCAAGCTTAGGTTTTCTACAAGTTTTTCTTCAAATCTTCATTGGGCAATCAGAAAAGTGGTAGAATCAGATCCTATCAAGTATGTAGGGTTATGAATAGGTGAATTCATTCACACCCATGCCCAATCTCTCTCTATTTCATGAAAATCCATATATTGATTCTATGGGGTTTTAACTCAATGCATGAAATTCCTAATTTTCTACATGGGTATGATCTAATTATGTTTTTATTATTGAATTATGATTCATGGGCAAATTTTACATTATTTTCAATTATAATCATGTTTTCAAGCTTTACATATTAAAATGCCCATTTATGAGAAGTTCATGAAAGATGAGATTTATAATGAATGTTCAAGTATGATGAGATATTATTGATGAAAAGCATGTTTTTAAGTTACCCATGTTTATGATTATGTTTTCAAGTGAATTAAGTTCCTTCAAGCATGATTAAAGTATTGGGCAATGCCCATATGTTCAAGTATGATTTATGATTTCACGAATTAGCTTACCACATGGTTTTGGAGTTAAGACTCCCACTTTTGTTCATCTTGTGGTATGTTTTGAGCTAAAGCTCCTCATGTATGATTTCAGATTTAATATGTATATAATTATTCAGCTTCCTCAATAAATGATAGTCAACTTCGTTGAAAAATAATGGAGAGCATATGCATGCTTTTGAGAGTAGTGTCTAGCACCGAGTAGGCTAAGGGTTGGTCAACCCTATGCCTCAGAACTATGCGCCAACGTAGATTTACATATCATATATACTTTGGAACCTCCCTTATAAGTTATCCCCTGCCTCGAATGGGCCTCAACCTTGATAACGATATCATGGTGTCGTCCTTAGCCCTGACAAGGCTTTGGACGGCTCTACCCACTTGAGTGTGATAGTTTGGACCACATAAGCTCTATCGTGGTAATGGCGGTTAAATAACGAGTCTCCCATTGTTCCTCATGATTTCAGTGATGCATGTTTATCATTCATGATATATATNTGTGTGTGTGTGTGTGTGTGTGTGTGTTATAAAGTAGGTTTGACTCAATGTTCAGTTTTACTTATGATTATTAGATTTTAGCTTTGGGTCATTCGATTCAGTTATGATGTTATGTTATGATCCAGATCATGATTTCAGAAAATAACATGCGAGCTATACTCTCAGATTCTTGTTTTGATTATGTTTTATATTATGCATGTTTTAAATGATCTTACTTACTTAAGCGGTTTTACTTATCTTGCATATTCGGTACATTCCACGTACTGACCGCATACTCTATGTTGTATCTTTTTTTGATATAGGCTCCGATCTTCAGACTCAGCTCCACCACTAGCCAGCTTTCAGAGTTAGGATTCAGCCTCTATTGGTGAGTCCTCATCTCTCGAGTACCATTTTCTATCATATATATTTTTACTTTCAGTTTTCAGATTTAGAGAGTTAGTTGGGGTCTTGTCCCATCAACTCATCAGACTGAGAGGCTTTTCAAACAATAGAGTGTATCTAGCTTTAGACTCATTTTATATTTTTGGATTATATCTTATTCTTAGACTTTCGCTATATTTATTATGCTAAGTCTTCTGTTTTATCAGATTGAGTTAGATATATGTTCCATGCCATGGATCGACTTGGAATCTCTCGGGGCTCCTTGTCCAATATCTCAATCCGGACCTATGTTCGGATCGTGACATTTTGTGTGGACTGATCATGGTGAGACTGCTGGAGAGAATGGTATATTTTATAATTTGATTAGTGAAAGTAGTAGGTCTGCACATAATCAAAGTATCTTTCAACATGAGAGAGTGAATGAAATGGTCAATGATGCCATTGGGATACAATATGGGATGGAACCCGAATAGTATTTTGAAGAAACTCCTAATAAAGAAGCAATGCGCTTCTACCAACAACTAGAAGAGGCTAGTCATCCACTATGTGTAGGGAGTCCACATTCTAAGTTGTCCATTGCAGTTAGACTAATCAATATCAAATCAGATTAGAGTGTTCCTCAAGATGCTACTGACTCTATGGTTGGTCATTTGTGGGAACTAGTTAACCCTGAGTTGAACATACCTAAGAATTTCTAACAGGCAAAGAAATTGGTTTCCAGGTTAGGATTGTCATACGATAGAATTCATTATTGTGAAGATGATTGCATTTTGTTCTATAAGAATGATGGGGATCTAGAAAATTGTATGTTTTGTGGACATGCTCATTTTAGGAGAACTCCTGGTGGGAAGATAGTTCCAGTTAAGGTGATGCATTATTTACCTCTGATACCTCAATTACAGAGGTTTTACGCATCGATGAGTTCTGCTCCTCATATAAGATGGCACCGTGACAATAGAAGGGTTCCTAATGTTATGTCTCATCTATCAGATGGAGAAGCTTGAAAATATTTTGATATAACTTATCCTAATTTTGCTCATGAACCAAGAAATGTTATACTAGGATTATGCGCAAACGGTTTCACATCATTCTCTGTTTTTGCTACACCCTACTCTTGTTGGCCTGTACTCGTTACTCCGTATAATCCTTCACCTGAAATGTGTATGACAAGTCCCTACATATTTCTAAGTTGTATTATCCCCGATCCCCGTTATCCAAAAAGTTTGATTGATGTTTATCTACAACCTTTGATGGATAAGTTAAAGTAATTATGGTCTGAAGATGTAGTTACTTATGACATATCAACTAAGTAGAATTTCCTTTTGTGTGTTTGTTTAATATGGACTATAAATGATTTTTCGGCGTATGGGATGCTATCTAGTTGGATGACTGCTAGAAATTCCAATATCGCAGGTAAAATAATAAAGCATTCACATTAAAATATGATCGTAAAAATTTATGATTTGATTGTCACCGACAGTTCTTGCCAATGGATCATGAGTTTAGAAGAATGAAACAAGCTTTCCGAAAGAATAAGATTGAAAATAATCCGCCACCTCCATTATTATCAGGAAATGAAATTTGGGAGAGAGCTTGTCCCTTGCCAAAGGTTACAGAAGCTATACCTCTAGACTTTCTGGATATGGTGTTTGACATAATTGGACAAAATAGAGCATATTTTGGGAGTTTCCATACCAGAAGGACAACCTTCTATGACAAAATCTTGATGTGATGCACATTGAAAAGAATTATTTTGATAATTTATTCAACACCGTGATGGATGTTAAAGGTAAGACAAAAGATAATCCAAAGGCTAGAATGGACTTAAAAGAATACTGTAGAAGAACGAAACTATGGCTACAAGAAACACATAAGAATAAACTGTTAAAGCCCAAGGCAAACTTTTCATTCACATTGGATGAAAAATGTGATATTTATGAGTGGGTTAAGAATTTGAGGATGCTTGAGGGTTATTCTTCAAATTTCGGGAAGCGTGCAGATATGAATGAAGGGAAGTTGTGTGGTATGAAAAGTCATGATTGTTATATTTTCATGAAAACTTTAAGTTTTATTGCATTAACAGGCTACCTAATAGGATATAGAAGCCAATTACAGAGGTAAGTTTATTCTTCAAAGATTTGTGTAGTAACACTTTGTGGGAGGATACTTAAAAAGGATGGATCAGAATATTCCTGTAGTTACTACTAAGTTGGAAAAGATCTTCCCGTGCAGATTCTTTGATATGATGGAATATTTATCGATTCAACTCGTACATGAGGCACGCCTTGGAGGCCCAGTTCAATACAGATGGATGTATCCATTCGAAATGTACTGAAAATGTGACTTTGTACACAATGAATTTCTTTTTTTAAGTTGGTTTTTATAATTACTAACATCAAAATTTTTATACAGAACTATTGTCAAGTGCAAAAGAATTGTTAACTAGAGGTCTAAGATTAAAGGATCTATTTGTGAAGATTATCTTGCAAGGAAAATTGCTCATTTTTGTTCTCAGTATTTTGAGAAGCAAGTGTCAAGTTTGAGAATAGGCCAACCTGCAATAACGGCGGTGATATTGATCCCAGCCACCCGCCGATTTTAATTTTATCAACCAGGTCGAGGTTCTAAAAATGAACTAGGCGAAATTTGAGTAGTACAGAAATGCAATCTATTCTGACACATGTTTTTCTTAATTTCCCCAAGACAACTATATCTTAAGTAAGTTCTAAATGATGTTGTAAGTTCTAAATGATGTTATTGAATAATATCATTTCAATACTAAGGGTTAAACTAACAAAAAATCTCAATTTATTGAGCAGTTACTTTGTAAGACAATGGGGTAATAATGCCATATATATGAGATTCTCTGATTGGCCGATAGACTATGTAAGTATCAATATCATGATAATGATATAAGTACAACATAATCATTTACTTAAAAAAAATTTAAACATTATGTAGCTTCATGATGAAAATAGAACTATTGAAAATTTGTAAATTGTAAGTGATGTTGCACACGAGCCTAAAAGTCAAATTCAGTCGATAAATAAATATTGTGTCAATGGTTTCAAGTTTCAAATAGAATAAACTTCTAAGGATAAGAAAATCAATAGTAGTGGAGTGTGCGGTAACGACGATGTAGACGGTAATGGCCAAACTGTTGATTATTATGGTGTGATACAAGAGATAATGGAAGTTAGGTATGCTGCATGGCTGAGAAAAAAGATAGTACTATTTCGGTATAAGTGGTTTAATCTATCGCCACAAAGGTACTAGGGTGAATCAACAACATAATATAACTGAAGTTAACACACCAAGCATTATGATCGTTATGGTCCTTTTATCATTGCACAAAATGATAAGCAGGTGTATTATGCTCTATATCCTCTACATAGAGACGAGGCTAATTGGTGGGTAGTTATAAAGACTAAGTCCAGGGGTCGGATAGAGATTGATAATGTGTTGTATGTGGCGTACCAAAATTATTTAGCAGTTGTTCATCAAACTATGGATGTTGAGTTGGAACAAAGTTTAGAACATCCTGAATATATATTAGAAGAAGTTTATGATGATGAGGTAATAATTGAAAGTGCAAATGTTGAGGATGAATCAGATAATGAAACTGAACCAAGTGAGGGAGAAGAATCAAATGATGATTATAAAACAAGTGAGAAGGAAGAATGGGAGAACAATGGAAATGAAACAAGCAAGGAGGAAGAATGAGAGAATAATGATTAGCAAGTAACTTAATTCTTTTAAGTAATTATTATATTTAATATTTGTATTATTTTTTTAATTATAAACTCTAATGTAAACTTGTATGCA
>JACEIK010000170.1:140476-211076 GCA_018107945.1 Datura stramonium | reverse complement strand
TAATTAGTACTTAATAGTATATGTTTTATTATTTTAATTATATAATAACTTGTGGCAAAATTGACCTTAATGAGTACTAGTATTTCTACCACCTCACGTGGATAGCGCATGCATAAGTTTTCAAGTCCCGCTTGGGTTTACGGTTTAGGCCCAAATTATTTCAAAAAGGGGCTTTCAGAAACGAATTGAAAAATATCAAATTCTTCAAAAAGGACAATTCCGTTCTCCTCTCCTCAACGGGGATACTTTCGCTGGTTGATTTAATCGATCGTCGTTCAATCATCGCCTGCTAATGGAGATGAGAATAGAATCGGTAACTCCTAAATCCGATCATGTCGTCGGAATGGCTTTGAACATTCCGGTGAATGATTCTAATAATGCGGCGTCGTGTCTCCCTAGACGCCTTCGCCGACGCCTTCTTGAAACCAAAAGTCCGTCCACTATTACCGCCCAAGATATTGAAACCAAGCTTAAGGACGCCGAGTTACGTCGTCAGGTAGTTATATTTTCCTGTTCGTTCTCTTTTGGTCCTATTGCTATCTGTCTCATTTTATACGTGATTGTTGCGAATATGTGATCTTGTTTGCTAGGATAAGGAATTTACGGGTTAATTTGACTTTGTATTTATAATTAGTGGCAGTAGAATGAAAATTATAGTAGAAATGGTTGAGAAAATGAATTTGCATTCTTGACTATTTATTAATGGATTGTTATCAAAATTTGGAATTTCCAAAATGGATTCGGAGCAGCGTAGCTTTGTCGAATTTACTCCTTGTGTAGCTAGATCTTTGGAGTTGTCCATTTATAAGCTATGTAATGGAAAGTGATCATTTTCCAAATTTGTGATTTGGTGGCATTCTATTGGGGAAGAAGAGTGCCAGTTCATCCATATGAATAAATTGAACTTTAGGGGTTAGGGATGTTTTTCCATGTGCTGCTTGATTGGTTATCTATAAGTATCTAATTGGGATTTCTTGTTACTATATTCTACTGATTGAATAAAACTTTGTCTACTCCAGATATTTAGTAGAGATTTTTGTCTAATGCAGATATGCTAAAGAATTGATACTTAATATCGGTAAAACTCTAATTCTGTATCCCCCGAGGATATTTGATTATTGAAGAAAGTCTACTACAATTGGAAATCTAGGATTGAAATGAGGCTAATGACTTCTGCTTGGGACTCTTTAATGGTGTGAAGGAATTCTTTTTTCTTATTATTCTTGGTACAAATGTATCAACTGCCAAAGGGAAGGTCTTTTAAAAGATATCAACCATCGTTAGTTTATTAGGTTCCCAAATCTATCTAGATTATTTTAGAAACTTGAAACTGTAAGTCACACTGCATTCATGCATTGACTTATCAAAGAAATTTTGAGTGAAGTAAAAAAAAATAAAAATAAATAAATAGAGAAGAAAGAGATACTAAGTTAAGGTAAAGAAAAAGGAAGGAGGAAGAAATAGGATTGTAGACCTAATGACTTTGTAAGGTCAAACGAGTTCTTTGTCAAGTTGACTTTACTTGAAATCTTATGTTTTAAATTCTCATTTATTTTTTCATAAAAAACAAACAGACTCGTCAACTATGTTTAAGTCGACTCTAACAATATGACTTGCACAATATTTCTTTAGCTGATGTTTCAGATGTTTTCTTCTGCAAATGCATGATAATTGGAGCTTTAAATTCAATTATATGGTTTATTTTATTTAATTCACCTCATTTAATTGTTTAGTTGACAATTGGGTTAAAAATTAAAAACTGTTCATGATGGCATTTTAGAATACGTGGGGCTCATATGTGGTATTGTTTTTGCTAACTTGCCTAGCTCTTGAACAATACAAGGTATAGAATGATATTACCACAAAGAATTGAGCCTAAAGATCTAGTCTGATGTAATATTTGAAATAGTGTGCTTTTAAGTTTACTTGATTAAGCTAAGTACTTGCTTTAACTTGGTGAGCAATCAAATTTTAGTCCAAAAACTTGTAGTTGAGTATTATGCTAAGACATTTTTTAACTTGAAATAAGTTGCCTCAGTTCATCCAAGTCAAGCTGCTTTGATGGTTTAGAGTATAAATGAATACTAATCCAGGAATTTATCAATATGTTATTATGCTTGATGTGGTTCCTCTATATTGAGTTGTTGACCAAACATTAATAAAATGCAGCAATTTTATGAGTTATTGTCGAGCAAGGCACGACCAAAATTGAGATCATCAACATGCTCATTATCACAGGATGGGGAGCTTAGAAAGCAATTAGAAGCCAAGCTTCTTGCGGCTGAAAAGAAGAGGTAAACTGTTCGGGCTCTCTATATTTGTCAATCTTCTTAATTGCACATTATTAGTATTTGGAAAATAGTGTTACATTTTTTTTATTGGTAAAAAGAGTGTTATACGTGTTTCATGTTTTATGAGTTGTGCTGCGATGATTTAAGCAATTAAGCTTTTAATGTTGCAGATATGGCCTATGGTTTCCTTTTCATTTTCCAGTTGGGAAGGGGTGGAGTGAGTGTAGCTCATTCTAGTCTTTGTAACGTTATCATTCTTGAGCTTTTGATTTCAGACATCTTTTCCATTTTGGGTAGATAATTGTACTTTTTCCTGTTTTGCATTTTTTGTTTCCCATTTGTTCATTGATTAAAAAGAATAAAGCAAAAAGTTCTTTTGGCATCAAATTGTTATATAAAAACTGAAATATATGAAACTGATTGACATTTGGAAAAAAAGGAACAAAATACATTGAAGCTATCAATTAAAAGGGAGGAATGGACATCAGGTGAAAGGAAATATGTTTCCCCTTTTCTCCTAATTAGATGCTTATCTCAACTTCTCGGCCACTCAAGACTACGACCATTTATCCAAGTTGGACTCTACTGTTTTCTTCATTAGATTGCAAAACAGGCTGAAAGTAATGAAGACTCAACTTCTCCACACTTTCTCTTATGTGGTGTTTGATGTTTGAGTTTGGTCTTTGTATGCTTCAATATTTAGGGGTTTCTATCACTTCAATGCTTTTTTAACAAAACTTCTGTTTGTGAAAAAATGAAGTTTGTTTGTGCTAGTTTTATGTATGTAGACATGTAGTCATGATGTAGGTCTAAGGTTGGAGTATATCGAGAAGAGGGCCAAGAAGGGAAAGAGGAGAGCAGCGACTTAAGGTGGTGGCAATTGGTTCGAGAATTGGGTTGAAGTCTGAGAAAGTTCTGGTGCTCTGACGGATCTATTAGTTGTTTATCTTTTAACTACAATTAGATAATTTGGAGTAAAAGTTAGCAGTCTCCGATTTGTATTAGTTGTAAACCACGTGACATAGTGGATTTTTGTGTAGAAGAGAATAAAGGATAAGGTTAAAAAGTGCGAATTTGGCAAAATGTGAGACCTATAACAAACATAATTAACTTTTGGCAGGGTAAGGCTTCAACGCGAAATGACAAATCGAAGTCCAACCTGTTGTTTTACTGGTAGCCCCAGTCTAATCATTGTACATGTGACTTTCTACACACCTCAAATTAACTTTTGATGTTATTGGCTGTATACCTGTTGAGCAGGTTGAGCATCCTTGCAAAAGTTCAGAAGCGCTTGGCAAGATTAGATGAGCTTAGACAAGCGGCTAAAAATGCTGTGGAAATGCGTTTTGAGAAAGAACGTGATAAGCTGGGCAGTAAGGTTGAGTCACGAGCTCAGCGGGCAGAATTGAACCGCAGGGTTCTTCTTAAATGTAGGCAACGAAAGGCTGCAAAAAAGGAACGGATTTCACAGTTGCTATCGAGGAGGGTAATGCAAGAGAGCAAATACAGGGAGTGTGTCCGGGCTGCTATTCATCGGAAGCGGGCTGCTGCTGAAAAGAAGCGGTTGGGATTTCTGGAAGCAGAGAGATCAAAAGCACATGCAAGGATATTACAAGTTAAGCGGATAGCAAACTCTGTGTTTAGTCGACGGGAGATTGAGAGGATAAGACTAAAAGATCAACTGGAGGATCGTCTCCAAAAGGTATGTGTTAAGCTAAATGAATGCGAAAGGTTACTATGTATTCTATATAAGGAACTCAACATGAATAGGAGGCCAAATAGGGGAAAAAACTTACTGAGAAAATTCATAATTGATACAAAGGCTCAAAGAAGCACTCTGCAATTTCATTTATTCTAACATCAGAAGCAATAGAGCTCAAATTGTTGAACATCCTTGGGTATAATGGTTGATTGAAAATCACATTAGAATTTAAAAAAGACCATTTAATGTAGTTCTTCATGCTAAATGAGAGCATCTAGTACTACACCAAATGTCTAAATCTATTCACGTTCCTTTCACCATTTCCGATTAAAGGCTTGGTCCTGATAATGGTGTGATCGTTAGAGTCTGATTTTCATTAGTTCTTTGTAGTAAACCAATTTTTGCCCTGTCAAGTCTCTTCTATATAACTGAACTTATTTGTCATGTAAACATCATACAGGAACGTAGCGTCATCTTGGTGACTAATAGAGTGACCCTGGTGTCCGTATTCAATTAAGGGAAAAGAGTCAAATTTACATTTCTACTTTCGAATATTATCTACATTTAACTTCCGTTATACTATGGGGACAAACTTACCCTTGCTGTTAGCAAAATTTCTAAAATTACCCCCTGCCCTAACAAAAATCCCCAATTCCCAAATCCATAACATTTAAGCCACCTATTTGTACCTGTAGTTCAAGAAATGGTTACAAATTCACTAACAGATTCACACACGTTCCAAGTTTTTAGAAAAAATTACAAAAATTATGGGCAAATTCTAATGTTGAAACTTGTTTCCCTCTTCTATTGATTATTTGAAAAAAAAAAAGAAAAGAAAAGAGAAGTTTCAAAAGGGATAAGAGAAAAGAAAACTTATTTTGGAAAGAGGTGAATCTTGGATGATGTCAACCTTTTTCGATGGGTCAAATTAGAGGAACCTCACAATAATTAAGAAACTAATCTCCCAAAACTACATGCTTAGCACTTTCTCTTCTCGAGACAAATGAAAATCAACAAGACAAGACTTTGTCTAATTATTGAATTTAATCACTGAGATTCACTATTGTTTGGCAGCTGTTTCCAGTTTCTTAAGAGATGCTCATATGAGGGGCCCCTTTTAAAATTTTTAACTTTTTATGCAGTGCATATATATTGAGTTTAAAATCTATGCATATTTTAGGTAATTGTTATACATTGACAATATAAAAAAAACTTCATTATTAGGTCACTAAATATCCTTTTATAGGGAACTTCCTATAATAAACATAGATATGTAACCTAAAAATGTGATTAATTAATTACTTGTTGCGACACGTAAAATTATATGAATAGATTAATAGTCTTTTACATTATAAGTTTATATAAAATCAAATCAAATCAATTTTTATGTTATCGGAACTAATTAATGTCCGTGCAAAACTCCATTTATATATGGTTTAGCAATTAGTTTGTGAATTTGCAGCCACTTTTTGAAATTGCAGGTATAAATTAGTGTCTTAAATAAAAGAGATCTGAATATTGGGGATTTCCATTAGGGCTGGGGGTAAATTTGAAAATTTGCTAACCGCAGGGATAGGTTTTTCCCGATAGTATAACGGATGTTAAATGCAGACAATATTCTAAAGCATAGGGGTAAATTGACCTTTTTCTCTTTAATTAATGCATTAAAAAAGTAAGATAGCACCGAGTTAGCATGAAACATGTGCCTGAGTGCTGTCTGATTGGTGTTGATGTCAAACATGTTTGACCCAATAGATTTCGTGTCTGTGTTTCTTAGCTGGTAGTTGGATTTATAATTTTTCTTGTATGAAGTAAGTGCAAGCTATCATTGCTATACCAATGTCTAATATTGTTGTAATTGTCAGGCGAAGAGGCTTAGAGCAGAGTATTTAAGGCAGAGACGAAGTCTGCTAAGTTCACGTCGTGCCTGTTCAGACATAATTGCGTGGGGGGAGTTTTTGTCTATTAATCTAACAAGGTAAATTTGGAGCTATGAGCTTTCTTTATGTTTGCATTCATTATTTTAGATGTTTCTTCCTGTTGATATCAATTGTAAAGTATAGTAAGATTTTGTCATTTTCACTTTATTAATCAAGAAGAAAATCAGTGAACTGAATGGTAAGTCAAGTTCCAGATTCCTTCAGCAAACATGTTTAAAAGTAGGTTGCAAGGGAAATTTCAAGAACTTTATTGCCGCTACTCTTTAGGTTCATTTAGGCAATAGCAATGAATTATCTAAGTTTATTAGGCTTCCATAATGTGATTTGGAGTCGTCCATGTTGTACTGAACTTCAATATAATTTCATGCGAGCTGTTAAGCAAGTTCATAATTCTTGCACCCAAGGGTGTGGCTGATGGTCAATGAACTAAGTGAAACACATGAGTCACCAGGGGTTGAATTCCAGCAGAGAAAAAACTCTAGGCAATTTTTGCCCATATGTCTATGTTTTGATTGGCAGACTCTGTATCTATGTTGGTAGGAGGTGGTAGTACCCAGTGGAATAGTTAATAGTCAAGATGCGGGCAATCTAACCTGACACTACTGTTTTTAAAAAAAAAAAGATGTATAATTATTGCATGGCATATATTATCATATTATATCCATTCCTTTTTTAGCACTCGATTTCTCTTGTGACGCTGAGGAGTTAGACTGAGGCTTTGAGGTTTTGCATCATAAAACTATGTTAGTTGATTTTAACCATCAGGTGATTTACTGGTACCGGTGCTAGTTGGAGGTAGCAGGTACCCCGTGAAATAAATTGAGTTGTGCGCAAGCTAAGCCCGAACAGCAAGGTTATAAAAAAAATTATGTAGTTGATTCTACATTATCTTGAGGGATGTTGCAATCAAATTGGACTGAAATTTGTACCATGCATTAAGGATTAAGCAAATGGAAAACAACTGCTTGCCCTTAATTACATCCCCTTCCAAGAGACGTTAAACTCTGAAGCATGTCCTAGGAGTTGAGTATTGCTTGATGGTTAACATTTTTTGCTGCTCTGTTTCTTTGAGAAATAAGTATACTTTTTATTTTTAAGAAAAGAAATATATGTCACAATCTTAATTTAAAAGAAAAAGAAAAGAAGAAAGGAATACCATTACAACTTTTGTTTGTTATCTCTGTTCTGATGTGCTGATTACAGCTATGAGGTGGTGTAATTTTTTGTACTTGGGATGTTCTTCTATGTAAATATGAACTCAATAGTTTATCTAATATTGTGTACAGATATCTTGTTATTTATTGGTTTCCTCAGTAGCATGGGTCATGCATTGTTGTTGTCCTTTTCTAGTCCTCATTGTAGTGTACCTCAATTGTTATTATGATCTCCAGGTGCTGGAGGCGGTTCATCCAACTAAGACGAACAACTTTTTCATTGGCTAAAGCATACATGACCCTAGATATCAACAGAAAATCTGTTGAAGGAATGCCTTTTGAGCAACTTGCAGTGAAGATTGGGTCAAGTGCTACCATCCAAAAGGCGAAAACATTACTCGATCGACTAGAGTGCCGCATTAGTATCAGACATGAGCTTCTTGGTCCCAGAGATGTACTTTGTTTTGAAAATATTAATCATCTTCTTAAGCGTGCCGCTTCCTCTCCCCCATCTAGGGGGAAAGTGGCAGCTCCAGTCAAGTTATCAAGGTACCCAGCCAGAGTAGTTCTGTGTGCATATATGATTCTAGGACATCCAGATTCAGTTTTCACCGAAAAGGGGCAGTGTGAAATTGCTCTTGCTGAATCTGCTGGAACCTTTGTTAAAGAGTTCGAATTGCTGCTTAAAACTATTATAGGAGGTCCCATTAAATCTACAGAAGAAGAGAGCCCAGCGAGGCTGGCTTTCAGTGCTCAGCTTAAAGCTTTTGATAAAGCATGGTGCTCTTATCTGTTTCACTTTGTGATGTGGAAAGTTAAGGATGTCAAGTTGTTAGAAGAGGATTTGATAAAAACTGCTTGTCAATTGGAGCTCTCCCTGATGCAGTCTTGCAAGCAGGTTATGGGAGATTACGATGATCTCACAGTCGAATTCAGTTCTTTCCAGAGGCAGGTGTGCATTTGCAGAACGAGTTGATCTGGAAATTTGCCTTTGATGACTCCCACTCCCTTGTCAGTTGTCCCATAGCTAGATGTCCATCTTTTCATTTCGTTGTCCTAAAATATTATTGACTTTTCGACAAGTATTTCAATGTCTTATTGGCAGTCTATGACATTATGCTTATTACTATATATCACCAATACTCTAGTTTCAAGTTACTTCACAGCTGCCTTTTAGGTTTTCTGCCTCAGATAAAAAAATCAAGTTGTGGCCTCTAAATTTCCCCACTTGTCTATATCAATTATTGTTTTTCTTGATAATCATTCTCTATATCTTGTGTATATTTTCAAATTTTCGGTTTTATTGATTTGTCTGGTGAAATGGGACACTGAACTGGAGATAGATACTACTTGTTGATTGGCTCAATTCCATGAAGCTAACATACTGTTACAGGTGATTGAAAATCAGAAACTTATTTGGGCAAAGGTCAAGCAGCTGGGTGGTAATGCTGGACTTGGACGTCTGGAACATGCTCTTTCTGAGCTGCGGTCTAGGTTTATTGACTCCATGGAGGCTGATTCTCCGTCTTTAGCTAGTTCATCCTACAACTCTGAAATCAAGAATTCGGAGAAGTTCGATGTAAATGAAAGGTGTTATGGTACACAGGGCATTGATTTCCCCATGGCTGTGGAAGATGATTTATACTTATACGATAAACATGGCTCTGGAACTCTTCAAAAAAGCATATCTGCTGGTTCATCACGTGTGACTGAGAATGAAGTGCTTGTGAATGAAATTCTTCACAAGGGTTGTTGCTTGGAGATTGTTAGTGAAGACCAAGAGAGTGCTAAGGTAAATAACTTCCCTTTACTTAATGGATAGTTGTTTCATCTCTACTATTTAGTTACCTAGGCTTGTTATTAAGCCGTTTGAAATAAACTGAGAGAGATTACCTATAATCTCTTGCTCTGTCATTACAGGCTAGCATTACAGGCTAGAGTGAAAGAGAGAATGGAAAAGGCTTGGGATGGCGTTATGCAATCCTTGAACTGTGATGCTGCCAGGATAACCCTGATTTCAGTTGGGTTCTCAAGCTTATGAAGGAAGTACAAAATGAACTGTGTGAGATGTCTCCTCCAAGTTGGAGACAGGAGATAGTCGAAACTGTTGATATTGATATCCTAGCACAGGTACTAAATTTGCTTGTTCAATTGGATATTTTTTCACAATGCAGTTTGTTAATGTTGCTTACTGTCTTACTTGCTTTAAGTTTCTTGTTTTGTCATATTATCAGGTTCTAAACTCAGGGACATTGGACATGGATTATTTTGGAAAGATTTTGGAATTTGCTTTGGTTACATTGCGGAAACTCTCAGCACCTTTGATAGAAGATCAATTGCAGACTAATCACCAGAAATTCCTGAAAGAACTTGAGGAAAGTACTCAGGACGGAGAAAACACCACTGCATTGTTTGCTGCTTTGGTTGTCAAGGGTTTGCAATTTGTTCTAAGGCAGATTAAGGTGAGTGTTGAATATTTACTATTTTTGCTTGTCTGAATTCTTTTTTGGACGGGAAGGAAAAAGTAAAAGGAAGAAACAATCACATGGTAATTTAGAGAGGAAGGAACTTGTTGAAGTATAGAGAAAGAGAAGAAAATAAAGCAAAAATCTTTGGCTTCTTAAGCCCCAAACATTTAATTACTTGTTACAAATTATGAATTTTGATGCAAACCCTTGCAGGTCATATGGCAAAGTATTTAGTTCCTATATATTGCGTCACCAGTTCTATGCCAGCTCTACACACGTTTAGCTGTTAAAACACATTATCATTAAGTGCTAATAATGTGGCATAACTTGTTTTGACTGAGCCTCCTTGAATAAATGCTAGTCGAAAATTGAGCTTAATTGTCTCAAATGAATACTGGTACTTTCAACCATGAAAAAGAAGAAAGAGAAGTCGTAGTAGTGTCCTTCTCTGTGCTTTTTAGCTTGTCCGTGTGCGAGTATTTTAATTGATAATTCCTAAATTTTCCTTCAGAAACTCAAAGGTGAAATAAGCAAAGCACGCATCAAATTGTTGGAACCATTAATCAAGGGACCTGCTGGTTTTGAATACCTTAGAAGTTCTTTTTCCAACCGCTATGGTCCTCCTATTGAGGCTCCTATCTCTCTACCATTAGTGAAGCAATGGCTATCTTCTGTCATGTTAGTGGCTGAGCAAGAGTGGGATGACCACCTGAATTCATTATCATCTCTGAGGTTAAGCACTGGGGTTCATTCTTTGGAGAAAGCTCCGATCACACTTCGAGCTGGAGGTAGCTCTCTAAGGATATCAGATCCTCCAAACCACAAGACCAATGGTAAGTTACTTTGATGGTAAGTTACTTTGATACTTTTTTTTGCAACCGCTATCTGTGATTATGTGGAAGTACCTAAACAAAAATATATAGCATTAACTCAGTTTTTTATCACAATGTTGCAGCAAAGAACAACCAGAATGCAAGGGAGAGAAGGTTGATCTGTTTTTAAGTTTGGTTTGAGCTGCGACTTAATCTGTGAGATTGAGGGGTTGACAGTGGAAACACTACCGGAGACTTTGAGATTGAATTTCTCCAGATTGAGAACTGTCCAGGCTTTCCAGAAAAATCATTGTAATCTGTACTAGGTGCTGTTAAGGGCAAGTTTCTGCCTTTTATTCCAGCTCCTTTCTCATGCCTGCATATTTTGATGATGTGAAAATACCCAGTTTAATTATTTATGATGATCCTATTTTCTGTTCAGAAATTCTAATTTCTATTTTCTCATTGTGAGGGGTAATAATGACTCATAAGTTGTATTTCAGACGGGCTGTTTGTCTCATCTTAAAGAAAATATGCCTTTTTAATTTTTGTTGGTTTAGATCCTATTTTTGGTCAAAGGAAACTGTCTTTGGTAAATGGTAATTCACGAGGGCTTCCTATTAGCTATGGATGGGTATCACTGCTAATTTTGGGCATGCTTGGCTAAAAGGATGATTTTGCCTGGTTACTTCCCATAATTTGTAGTTGTGAGGTCACATCGTGAAAAATTATAGGTTGCTACAAATCTAAGGCAGTATGTATTATTCTTAGATGTGTTGCTACTGTGTGTTAGGCAAGTATATGTATAGTCATGAAGTTGTGGATACTTTCAACTGGGTGAGGTGTGACTTAAGCATATGCTAGGGGAAATCTGGACAGATATGCTGGCTGCGATAATAGAAGATTCTTCAATTCCTCAAGAGGTCCATTGTGAGCAGGATATCTGCTGTAGAGTTAGAAAGCGGTGAATTGCAATTTTCCATTGTAAAATTTATTACTAGTGTCAACTCACTTGCTATAACTTTTCAAGCTTTTCAACTAGAAGGTTTGATTTGTTGAATCCCTTTGAGGTTTTGCCATGTGTTGATGCAGCATTGCCGAATGTAGGAAAAAGAATGTGATATAGCGGAGAAGGGCCTCTTTGCTTATATCCTGTGCTGATTGTTTTTTCCTTTGTGTGTCTGTTTGCAGCATGTTGGTTTTGCGGCAGACTCTTCTTGCTGAATGCCTCCGGTTACCAACCCTCAGAAATGGAAGATATAGCATCTAAATCTGTTACAAAGCTGTTTAAGCTTCTGGATAACGTGGAGGATGTGGTATAACTGAAGTTATGAAACACTGAACTCCTTGTCAGAAGGTGATGAGCCAGAGAAGCTCAAGTAAGGAAGGAGATCATGGCAAACGTGTTGGCGAAGAGCTCATGAGCAGGGGATGCCATTTTCACTCGAGTTTCCCGCACGGTTTTCTTGGCAAGGGTGCCAATTTACTTCTTTGCGGAAGCGGAGCGAGGGTAGGCGATTGGCAGGAGAACACCCTGGAACGTGTTGGTGCCACTCTACCACTGGAAAGCTGGTTGAGGCTATGGAAGATCTGTTGGCTGTGGCAACTGTGTCAGCCAGAGTACATGGTTCATGTGGCCCAGAGCTGCTTTAAAAATAAGAGAGCTTTGTATTTATTAGCGCACACTAGTTCAAGAAATTTGTCAGCTTCTTTGCATTCATACATGTATAGACGGAAAAGTTGATGTTACTACATGTCATATAATGTGTATTATAAAAGTACCTTAAAGTTGATTTTCCTATATGCCATGTATTATGGAAGGTTTGTGATTCTTGATCGACAAGTGTTTGATGTGCGGAAGCAAGATTAGACCTTTTCACATATAGCGCCAACTGAAAAGCAGGCGATATTAGCTTCTCATTTTGTCAAACAAAATATGCTTGAATTGTTATCTTAAATAGTTTTCTGAGTGGACTTACAAAATACTTACTGATAGTGAAATCTAAAATAATAAAAATGGAGAACATATACTGTAGTTCATATATGTATATATATAAGACATTACGTTCCAGTCCCTAATGATTTATTGGAACTATTTCTACTTTGTATGTCTATTTTCTATTCACGTGATTTGCACGTACATTTACACGCTTTTCTTGTAGAATTTACTTTGGCTTAAGAATTTATCGCTCAAAACTTTCTAGTTGTCTCTGTAGCACCTATACTTTCCGTCACTTCCCTTATTCTTCATCTCTGAGAAAGTTAATTTGTGTTTTGTTTTTGTTGTTGATAATATAATGGATAATGAGTTTCGTCCTATGGATTCAGAGTTTACTTACATTCCTTTTGAGTTTATTGCTGTTAACTACCGTGTGATGATAGTTTTATTACCGAGTACAATTTTACATAAGCAACAACCTTGGGAAACTAATAGGTATGGGCGCCACTGTGGTGGAGTACATGATCATACTAGTAGTTACCGCTACTTTATTACACCAATTCCGAAGGGAAAAAAGCAGATTTGCAGGACCGTGGGTGAAAAAATTGGGACTTGGAAGCAGAATTAATGTTGATGTGAGTATTAGTTTTGATTATCAGAGTGGAATAGATGAAGAAAGAAGAGTCTGTGCTGGGCGAGATACTAAGTCTGATTCTGATATGGCAAGAGGGTCATGAAGGAATATGTGCTTTCTGACACTCTTCTTAAAAAGTTCAATGTCCGAGCTTAGAGATTATGTTATCAACTCATAAAAAGAAGACTAAAAAGGATTCTTGTTGAAGAAGCAAGGGTGGATACAGAGGTGACTTCAGGGGCAAATTTTGTTGGAGCTGATGGATGGGGTGATCACCCTGTCCATATTGTTGAGCAAATGGTGCAAATTAAGAGGCTGGGGCTGTTGTGTCGGGCAAACTACTTTCCCAAATTCAAGAATCTATGATTGTACCGATGCCAGAAAATAATGATCCTGAAATAATGGATACTTGTGCTGGGTGACACAGTGTTGGAGAAGAACCAGACACAACAGGAATAATCCAGCTTGGTTGCTGACCTTGTGGTAACCATAAAGAATTGGAAACTATCTGAATAGTTTCAGCTAAATTAGTCTAAGGTGCATTGAAAAGTTTGAGCTTAACTTAGTGGAAATTATTTACACGCAGATGTATAAAAAATTTTGCGATGCAATTTAGATAACCACCTTTCCTAAATAAAGGTTTATCTGCCACTGTTTCCTCCCAGTAGATAGGGCCAATCCATCTTTCTCTACTTTCTAACTCCAATTCCCTAGTATTCAATAGAAAATATCTATTCAAGAGAATGGCATAATCAAATTTACAAATGGCTATGAGCCCAACTAGTGATCGATAAACTTGAAACATAATCAGTTTATGTTTGAAGTGTGGGGATTTCTGGATTCATATTAGCAGTGAGCTGCCGTAATAGTCTAGTCATCTTGCCTGCCTTCCACACACCTTATTGTCGTTGTTTATTTTGTCCAAATTTAGTGTTCAATTTCTAATTTGACAAAAGCATCTTTCTGCTGCAACTGTTATAAGAAGCTTGATCACTTGTTACAAAAGTTCATACAGTTCCCCTTCAACAATGAAAAGTAAATTTCCGTTCTGTTGTCTAAACTAAATCTACTACTGCATGATTTAGGTTTCTTCTACTGAACTCATCATCTGAGAATTTGATACGTAAAATCACCCCTAAATTTGGTTCTTTTTGCAACCTAAACACCTAAACTATAGGATGTTTGTATTACCCCCCGAACTTTCTTTTTCCGTGTAATTACCACTCTCTATCAAAAATTTAGTTGCAAGTAATGATCACGCGCCAAACATTTAAATTGGACATCCTAGTGAAAATCACCCAGCTTTTAAGATAATTTGCACGCCATCTAAAGGCTTTTTAAAATTTGTCAAATATTAATCTAACAGTGTAATTGCACTTGTGCAATCAAACTACTATTATAATAGGAATATGGGGTTCGAGAGAAAGAAAGATCAAGACAATATATCGAAGTTTTTTATACTATTTGGATATATTTTTATGCTATTAGCTATTCTATTGACAATATGCTTATAATTATACTGTAATTATATTATAACAACAGAATTATCATCATAATTATTATATTATATAATTATTATTTTAATAATTACACTAATTTTAATTATAAGATACCTTAATATTTTTATCTAATGCGAAGGGAGTGGAGGGAAATACTTCTACAAATGCGAGGGGTTCCCGAAAATTTGGCCAACTATTACTGTTTCTAAGTTTAACCTTTTTTCGTCTTGAACCCAATTTTATCGCTCAAAACTTTCTACTCTCTTTTCTTCCCTTTTTTCATCTTTGAGAAATTAATTTCTTGACAATATGATGATGGAGTTATATGAGTTTCGTCCTACGGATTTAGAGTTACTTACATTTCTTTTGAGGTTTATTGCTAAAGAACCATTGTGTGACGATGGTTTCATTACTCAGCATGATCTTTACAAGCAAGAACCTTGGGAAACTTATCGGTATGGGCGCCACTACAGAGGAGTACAAGATCATACGAGGACGACACTAGTAGTTACCGCTACTTCATTACACCAACGGAAGAAAAAAGCAGATTTCTGCAGGACCGTGGGTGAAAAAATTGGGATTTGGAAGCAGATGGATGATGATTATTAGTTGTTGTGAGAATAGTGACGAAAGAAGAGTCTGTGCTAAGGAGACTACTAAGTCTTATCCTGATGATGGCAAGTGGGTCATGAAGGAATATACGCTTTCTGACACTCTTCTTAGAAAGTTCAACAAGTCTGAGTTTAGAGATTATGTTATTTGTGCCATAAAAACAAGACCAAAAAAAGATTCTTCTAATCTGACAAAGATCCATTTTGTAAAAGAACCAATGGTGGGTACAGGGGTTGATGAACCATTGATGGATCAGGAATATGAAATGCTCACTTGCATCATCAATTTTGTTGAAGAACCACATGGTGGAATCTGATGCAAATTCAAGAGGTTGCTGATGAAGAGAAGGGTGTGTTGGGCCTAACTACTTCTTTTCAATTCAAGAATCTATGATCATGAGTCTAAGAACCCACGTCAGAAAATAATAACCCTAAATAATGGATACTTCGGCGGGTGACACTGTGTTGGAGAAGAACCAGACACAAGAGGAGATAACAGAAGAAGTTGCTGACCTCGTGGAAGCTATGTCGGAATTGGTACTACCTTAGTCCACAGTACTAGCGAAAGTGCATTTATTGCTCACGGATCTCCGAAAGATTATTACTCCACCAGCAATCCATTTTGGGATTTGAACAATAACCTACATAGCATATACTGCACTTATTAATGATATTTATTTTTTTCAAGTTGAAGCCAGAATGGTAAAAGTATCTTTTGAAGCAGCATCAGCAGTGTAGTGTGAGATACAGAACATCTTTTCTTAGTTACATATATACTGCATCTCATTTTTCTATTTCCTGAAAATCCATTAATATGCTACGGAACATCTTTTCTTGAATGGTTCCTTTTGCAACGAACTTGAAATCCTGAAAATATGTAAAATCACCTCGAATTTAACCAAGCTTTCAAGATAAAGCTTTGTATTCTGTTGAAGCAATGACATCAAATTGCTTTCTGATTGACTAAATAGCATTGAAGATGATCTAGAGCTCTTTAGAACCCTCATTCTAGAGCTCTTCTTTTCAATTCTCTACAAGTTTTGAATATTCCAGATTCTTTTTCTTTTGAAATATCTTGGAGATTAAGTTGGTAATGACGTTTCAACAGGTAATACCTTGGGGACCAATATACCTTTTCCAATATAATTGAGACCAATAGAGATAACAACTGGGTGAATTGTTATAATTTCCCCAAGCCTTAGCAGTTGCTCAATACTTGTGCTGGTGTGATATAGCATGTATTTCGTGTATTAATTAACTAGCGTGCATGCGAGCTGGCTCAAACTATTGTTATAAAATTAAAGGAAATAAAGAACGCAAAAAGTGTACAATTGATAGTTTCTTGCCCAGTATAAAGAAAAACAATTTCTCTTGCACCGGTATTTTTACTAATTGACTATGCAAGTAGAAACTTATAACTTATCTGGACAGATGTTGAACAAATCATATTTAGCTAAGACAGTAAGTTGTAAGATTTACTTCATGAACTCAATGTTATGATGTCTTGCTAACATGCCCACTAATATTCGAGCTTGATCACTATGTGGCTTAGTCAGTATGCTATATTTATAATTTCATTCTCTCTAATTTAAAGGCCAAAAAAGCTGATTTTTAATGTTTGTCGTGCACGTTTAAATCTGTCAAGGGAATTATCTCATTTCTTGAGACCTCCTCCATCTCTTTATATGGTTACCTGTTACTGTTGTTGTAGTAAATACTCCCTCTACAGCACTTTTTGTTCCAAGTAGTTTTAACATATCTCTATATATACAATTCCAACTATTCTGCTACAAACTGATTTTTGTTGTGTAGTCTCACGTTACATCCTTCAATGGCAGTGGCATTGCCCTTATCTGTGACTTCTGTATGTAACCTTATGAGGCGTCAACTCCAGAATTCTCACGTCCAATTCTTCGATTTTCATCTCATATGTTGCTGGTCTACCTGAATATGGAATTATAGACCCTCCTTTGATGTACCCTGTCAATTCTTATCTACATCTAATAGTCTTGGAACTTGGAAAATGTACAGAATCAGATATTATATTTAATCTAGTTATTGTATGAGAATCTGGATATTCTGTTAAAAGGCTGATACAGTTCATTTTCTTGTTCTTATATACTATCAGAGTTTCTCTTAAGCTTTCATAAACTCAACTGAGTGATTAATTTTTGTTACTTGTAGTGTGAAGACATGCTAGTATGTTGCTGTAGCTTACTCCCCTGTTTCCTTATTTTTGCTTTCATTGTATTTCTGCTAATGCTGCATTTCTTCATCTACGAGTCTGCTTTTTCACCTCACCTGACCCGGTATTTTGTTTTACGCAATTTTATTGATTAAGATAAGATGGGCGAAAGTTCAGTAAGTGATGGTTTTGAATTTACTCTGAATGAAGCTCAGAAACTAGTACTGTTTGGGCGTACGGGCAATGAAAAGAGTGCAACTGGCAATAGTATCTCTTCAAGGAAGACTTCCCGTCAAAGTCTTTCTATTTGAGGGTGTTTGGGTTGTCAAAATTTGATGAAATCTTGATTTCTTTGGTAACAGAGGTCTATTTTCCTTTGGGATGGCTCAAGGCTTCCTCCGTGTGTTGTTGTTGATACCCTCGTTAGATGGTTTGTTAGAGCTGTTCACTTCAGCAGAGGTAAATAGGCAGAATTTGGGATTTACAGTGGGGGGATGGGGTTGTGTGAGTCTTCAGGTGGCCGGTGTCGGATTAGCCAGTGGGATCAACCCAGTGTTGTCAAAAGCGCGCTTAAGCCCTGAAGCGAGGCTCAAAAACATACTGAGCGCTTCGCTTCTTAATGTGCGCTTAGTGTCATCATCAGGGCTCTAAGACAAACTTTCCTTGCAAATGAGCGCTTTCCTGAAAAGTCACACTAAATAAATTGATATTCACTTAACTTCCTAAAAGTCATTTTCTTTGTCCATATATTTGTTATTCATGTTTATAACAAAGATTGACGTTGCAATGGTTCTAGTTTACTGAACTAGCTGTTATATTCTCTGCTCCTTCATTAATTAAAGCACCTGCAACGATGTTCACAAATCTCATGGGATTTTACATTTGCCACTTATACAATCTACCACGGTTTGATAATCCAATTCCACAAGGACACTGTTTAGTTCCTTTATTTGCACACCACTGTAAACTGTAAATGAGTGCCTGGCTTCTGCCCCTGTTAGTGATTGAACCAAAAGGAGATGGGTATTAGGCAACAAGAAGATTCCCAATAGATCATCCATCAAAGTTCACTTTGACAGTGGCTTCTATAGGAGAGTTCCAAACTACCTGGTGATCTTCATTTGAGGAATGGCATGTGTTTGTGAATTCCAGGATCCTGGCAAATCAGAAAAATGACTGATAGGACCTATATATTATCAGTTTAAAAAGCATGTATTCTATTTCAATTGATAAACGAGTTTAAGAAAAAGGTTAGTTTTTGCGCTATAGACTTCAGAATTACCTTTCAAATTATTCTATCTAATGCATTTGCAACTTTTTGCATTCTTCTATTTAAAGAGGTTTCTTTGTTATGATCAAACTTTGCTTTTTCTTGATATTTAAAGGAGTAGTTCTTCTTGGAAGTATTCTTTTCTTGTTATACCTCATTATCATACCGTGTCCATGCATAAGGTTGAGAGAAGTTTCCTCTTGGTAAAGTGTTGCCAATTTTTTTTTCTTTTTTTAAAGAAGCCTATTCTTACTATTGTTGTTATTCTCTTATGCTTGATCATGAGTGTAAAACTTTTTCTGAGGGTGATCTGTGTTACTTATTGCAGGAAATTCTTGAGTTGTGTGATAATAGACAATTGTTTTTAAACCATTACACTAAAGATCCAAAGAAGAAAGATGACCAATTAAGAGAACTGATGTTGCATGTGAAGTACCTGGTGTTGGAAAAGAATAGTGGACTTCCATACAGTAATGAATTCTTTAAGGAATTTAAGGTTTGTATACTATAGTTTTTATCATTATCTGTTGGACTTGTCAGTGAAGGGCATAGTGATGTTTGGTGTTTTCGCCACCCATTTATTGAACATGGAACTTCATAACCAGGCATTGGAGGGTACTTCTTGGATGGTGATCCTATGGATGAGATCAATGAGTTGCAGGAGACAATGTCAAGGTCTTACAAAGAGCAGCTTAGGCAACTGAATGTATGTGTCATTATCAAAAGAGCTTTTGCTTCTTTTACTAGTTGATTAGCTTGTTCATTGAAGTCATTTCTGACAATTGTGTCTTCATTGTTGACGGCACACTACATGGCTAGTACTTTTCACTACTAGAAACAAAAGTTTTTCCCACCGCAAACCAATGGGAAATTTGTGTTATAAAACATGATTTCCCACCGAACCAGCTCACTTAGAAAATGCATGGTGAAAAACAGACTACCAAAATAGTGGGGAACTTCATTATTTTTCTTGTGAAAGCACTTGTTAATTTTTTATTTCCCACCTATTCAATCAAAATATCTCTGGGAGTAGCCACTTAACATTTTTCAGTGGAAATTTCAATGGGAAAATAGTGATTTTTTAGTAGTGCCTAGCCTATTGATATTCTGTTTGATTGAGCCTGTAGCTAGTCTCAGATTTTTTTAGAGCTAGTCAATCATATATTCCATAGTTGAAAATTTATTGAAAAGTTTTTTATTGTGTTTCTGTTACTGTCTTTTAAGACCAAGCTTAGTAGAGAATTGCTAGCATTTGCAGGCTGCGCTTTCTCAATCCTTACTTTCATGCGTCTGAATTTGCATTAATGTGTCTTTTGTTTGTAATTTAGGAATAGCCTCTTACAAGAGGAATATTCCTTGCACTGTGTGTCATTTGGTCTAGAATTTGCTAGTGTGTTTATGCATCACCGCTGCTAAATTGTCATTTCATATAGTACTTCAGTTCTGGAAATCTTTTCTAACAGTTACATTAATTATTTCTATTCGTTTCCAACAGCTCTCCCTCAAAACTGAGGGAATAGTGCATCATAGTCTATGTATTATGTAGTTTAACTTATAGCTATTGATAATGTTCTTTTGATCCTGTATTTGCATATATAACAGGTTGAGTCTAAGCTGAAGGATGTCACACGTAAGCTTCTAGGGTAGCAGCAGAACAAACGGCAAAATCAGAGGATGAGATTCTCAGTTAGGACAACACTTGAAAAGAGACGAAAGCGTGGCTGATGAATTCAAAGGACAAAAGAACCGAAATTTGCTGTCAGATTTTATAAATCAGCTGTGCGCCTTTTGGAATAACCTCACTTCACATTGAGTTTATGTTTGCACTCACTGTAACGTAAAAGGGAGGATTTTTTGTTTTGCTACATTTTAAGCTCTTTTCCTCACGAGTCTTGAACATCTCATTGCATATATGTCCATAATCTACATTCATGTCATCCATTTCTTTATATGTTTGTATACTCGGGTGAACGGGTGCACTTTGCCAATATCTTCATGGTTTTGCAGTTTTGCTCAAATGAGATCAAGTTATAAGAGTTATTTTACATAAAAAAGGGATAAGGCTACTGCGTAGTCTGACAGGCTTGAGAGGCACCACCTAACTCATGTATGTCCACAAAGGACTTGTTAATTTGAAGATTTGAAGAGAGAAAAAAGTTTCAAGTCAATTGGGTTGATGCTTTTACTAACGCCTAAAAGATATACGTTATAGGTGTCAAAACTAGCTTTGGAAAATATAAATTGCCCAATCCATTTAAATTTGGGTGGGTTATTCTGCTTTGTTTGTCCATTCCCACAAAAAGCCCTTATATTAAGGTGGTTTTCAAATTTTTTCCTCAAATTGTGGTCTTTAATTTTTGTCTTTCACATTTTAAGTAACGAAAAGTGGTCGAAAATGTCCTAATAACAATAAAACAAAATTATATAAGACATAAATTTTGGCACAAGTTATGCCTCGTGGCTTAAGATCACATAGGTTATGCCTCGTGTGGAATAAGTCTTAGCATGAACTCATGTCTTGGGATAGAAATCTCAAAGGGCATGAATTTGTGTCTTGGGTAGAAGTTTAATAGCACGTCATAAGTTCGGTAGCATGAACTTATGCCTTTAGAATACTTGTATCTTGAGGCATGCCCAAGATCACTTAACTCAGCCTTATAGGGCTAATCTAGATCTGACGCATTTTTTCTTAATATTAAGGGCAAGAGTTGCCTTAATTAAATAACACTTGACTTATACCTCCAGAACAAGCATTCTCTAAAAAGGTTTGTCTAGCGAAATTAAGTCATAATCATGATACTTGGACAATAAATTTTAATTAAATGAGTAGTACAATAAAAATTGAAGACCATCAATTTGAGGAACAAAAAATAATAAGACCACCCAAAATAAACACAACCCATACAAAAACTTGATACTTTCTTTGAAACAACCGCTAGACTTCCTATCTTGTTATAATTTTTCATGTCCAGATTCACGGGACTAAGGGTGATAAATGGAGGTTTGGGCAGAAGCCAGAGGGATCAAGATGAGCTGAATTAATAATGGGTCAATACCCAATCTGGCCTAAAGTTAAGTTAAGCTAGGATGAGCAAGATCAAAATGGGCTAAATGATAAATGTGTTGGGATGAGGAAGTACCACAACTAAAGTTTAATATGATAATAAATAATGAAAATACGTTTGACACAATATTTTACGTGGAAAACCCTCAAATAAATAGAGGGAAAAAACCACGGGTAGAAGGATTCACTATATAAAAATGGGAGTACACTACTCTAAATTACAAGGAGAAAACACTTGTAAAAGGAATAACTCACTATAGAGGACACCCAAGACTACAATATTTGTCTTGGTGTATAACTCTCTTTTATGTTTTACTCTTTGGATTGTAATTTTTGTGGGGATTTGTGGATCTGTGTATATAAATAATGAAAGCAGAAATGTTCTATTTATAATAGAACTAAACCGTGTGGAAGGGTGTGAAGCAGAGATCAATTTGACAAGGTTTGTCCTCTTTTCCTTTCCTCGTCCGACTAACTTTGTATTCTTTTTCCACTTGCTTCTCTTCTACCTAACTTTGTTGACATTCTTCCACTTGAAGATTTAATTGGGAATCAATTATGTCTTCACACTATCCTTTCTACACAATCACCGCAATGTTACGTTTCTACTAGGCCAATAGAAGGTCACACCATATAAACTTGTTACCGCGATCTATTGTAAACATATCTCGCAGTTGTCATTAGTGTGAATTCTTCGAATATCCACACTTCCTTCTTCCACCTTCTCACGAATAAAAGATACATCAACTCGTATATGCTTTGTCCTTGAATGAAATGTCGGATTCTTTGCAAGATGCAGAGCGCTCCGACCGTCACAAACAAGTAACAACCTTCTCTTGTTTGTGCTCCTAGCTCCTCCAAAGAATATCTCGCATCCATTGCCTCTTTGCTAGCTTGTGAAGCTGCTACATATTCTCGCTTCGTCAGATGTAGCCATCATAGGCCGCAGTTTTGAAACCCAGCCTACAGCTCCTCCAAGAAGAGTAAACACATAACCTGTGGTGGACTTGCTTTTATCAAGATCACCTGCATAATCTGAATCAACATAACCTTTAACAATAAAGTCTAATCCTCCATAATACATTGCAACATCTGATGTACCCTTGATATATCTCAGATCCTCTTAACAGTATTCCAATGCTCTCTACCGATTAGCCATGTATCGTTTCAACCACTCCTAATCACAGTAATGCCCATCTTGTACATACCATGGCGAACATTAAACTTCCCACTGCTAATGCATACGGTACTCGAGACATCTCCATCCTCTCTACTTCATTACTAGGATTCATACTTGAGGATAACTTGAAATTAATAGGAAGCGGGTAGAAATTGGACTTGCGCCTATCTTGAAAGCGCCAGAAGATTTTCTTCAAGTAGTTCTCTTGAGAAAGCCAAATCTTTCCTATTATTTCGTCTCGGTGAATTTGCATCCCTAGAATCTTGTTTGCTGGTCCCAAGTCCCTTTTGTGTCTTTAAATTTGTGAGACAATCTTTTTTGGGGCCTCATAATAACATGTCGCCAACATACAACAACAATATAATGAAATCACCATCACCAAATCTCTTGTAATAAACAAAAAGGATCCTCAACTATGTCCGTTGTATCCAAGGCTTAAAATGAAGGAATCAAATCTATTGTACCAACACCGGCGCCTGTTTGAGACCGTATAGAGATTTGTTCAACCTGCAAACCAAGTTCTCTTTTCTCTGTTCTCCAAAACCTTCTCGGTTGAGCATATATATTTCTTTTTTAGCAGCAGGAACCGCTAAACTTCGCCTATGTTGCTATCGGTAACACAATGCTCACAAAAAAAGGGTAGTCAAACTTTTTGAGCCCTGAAAGAAGCTTTTGCTCAGCAAGAATCTTCAAACTTCGTTCCGACATATGGCCAAGTTTGCGATGCCACATCATCGTCGATCTCTTCAAATGAACTTATTACGGTTGATGTTTCTCCTTCTTGGTGGGTTTCACCCTTAAGCACATATAGATTTGCAGCAAGTTTTTCCGCTTTCATCACTACAAGCGCTCCTTTCAATATTTTCATGACTCCACCATGAATCTTATATGAACATCCATTATCATCTAATTGTCCCAAAGATAGTAGATTCTTCCTCAAGTCTTTCACATGTCGTACCTCCTGAATGGTGCGTACCGTGCCATCATACATCTTTATTTTGATGGACCCAATACCAATAATATTCAAAGCATGATCATCTCCCATGAGCACAGATCCTCCTGAGATAAGTTTATATTGATGTTGTAAATTGCAAAATAGAGTATTCAAAGTATTGGATGTGTTCAAGAATCGACATGGACTCTCACATTCGAAGAGTATATAACTTTCTTTTAAGAAGATTTTATTATGCAAAGACTTGGCCTCATACAATCCCGTAAGAGTATTCCATTTTGCTGTCTGTTTTTCAGCCACACTTAGACAACACTTGATCAGCTAGTGCGAATGTAGATCAAGAATCGCAGTCGCTTCACGCCGCCCAATTTGCCGTCACGCAGCCCTGTAACCGCTTCAATTGCAACTAGTAATTGCTCTTTCAATATCACTCCTTATTTCATTTTCCACAATGAGAAATGGTCCCATTGAATTCCTTAACGTCAAACTTTGTTGTACTCGACATTGTTATTTGCTTCACACACCCTTCTAGATCAAGCCGAATATTTATAACAATCGTGACAAACCGTATTGTCACCGAATTTTACTATGGTTCATTAATATATTTCATCGGATTTTACTATTCACGAATAATTTACTATTCACGGATAATAATTTTCGCATAAAAACAGACAAAATAATCAAGCTCGATACCACTGCTGGGATGAGGGAAGCACCACAACTAAGTTTGATATGATAATAACAATGAAAATATGTTGGACACAATATTTACGTGGAAACCTCACAATAGAGGGGGAAACCACGGGTAGAAAGATTCACTGGAATATATAACATGGAGTACACTACTTGAATTACAAGGAGAAAACACTTGTAAAAGGAATAACTTTACTTAAACAGACACTCAAGACTACAATATTTGTCTTGGTGTATAAATCCCTATGTTCTACTCTTTTGGATTGTGATTTTTAGGGAATTTGTAGATCTCGTATATATAATAATGAAAAGCAAAAGGTTCTTATTTTAGTACAGAACTAAACCGTAGAAGGTGAGAAGCAGTAGATCAATTTGGACAAGGTTTGTCCTCTTTCCTTTTCCAATTTGGACAAGGTTTGTCCTCATTTTTCTAATTTGAAAAAGGTTTTCATTCTTTCCTTTTCCTTTGTCCGACTAACTTTATTGACAAATGATGTATCATAATTCAACCCATCCAATTTGACACAATTTTTAATATTTTCAATGATATCAAATAAATCTTTCTTAACTAAATATTCAAAAAATAAGTCTTCATAAATATTAATACGTCAAGATCAAGCTGGGTCAAAGCCGAAAGGTTCAAATTCTATGTCGAGGTCGAAACCGGATTGGGGTTAGGTCCATTATAGCCGGTCAAGAGTGTCTAGGCCGCACGATTCCCGGGTCGCAGTCAGGTCATGTCCTATGTCAAGCCGCGCAGTCAAAGTCGGCCCAAGTCCAAGTTGGATGTGTTGAGTCCACCAAGGCTCGAGCCAGATTCTAGGTTGAGTTTGGGGTTTGAATTCTTGAGTCAAGGTTGCAGCCGAGGTTTAATTTCGTGTCGAGGTCAGCCATGGATCGAGCACGGTCCTCGGTATGGGGTCGGGCCTGGGCTTTGAGTAGGGCATGGGGTCGTAGAGTCGGATTTCAAATTTATATCATTAATCTGAACCATTGATTGGCCAGCTAGGGTCGGGTATTGACCCATCATGTAGCCAAATTCACAATATGGTGTATCCAATGATTTTGGGTATAATTTCTTCGTTTGTTAGACTTACAGACGAACAATTTATCATTTTCAGGAAACTTACGTCTTATTATTTAATAGCTAATATCCATGTATATTTAAAAATTTACATTTATGTCAAATATGCGTTCAAATACATATATATCCGAAAACCAAAAGATAAAATGAGAAAGTATAATTTTTGGATGTATTCATTTATCTTCCTTTTTAGTTATGAAATTCTTGGAGTAGAAAAACTAACAACTAAATTTAAATTTTTTTCCAAAAGATCCCCTAAATATAAACAAATAGTGTACATTGTTATATACTTGCTCTATTCATTTTTATTTATCCACTTTAAATTCATGTCTTTTAAATAATAATTAATTGATGGTAAAAATATGAAAAAAATATATGCTTTTCTCCAGAGATTATTATTCAACTCTTGCTCTAAATTATATATTCTATCATTTGCTTATGATTTATTCCAAATTGATAATCACACTAACAATATGCGTTTTTTCACGGAAATATCATTAAGAAATTTTAGGAATTGATAATAACTTATGATTTATTTTACATTGATAATTATATTGACTTTGATCAATAATGAGGATTACACAAATTGTCTGCCAGATTCTCACAACTTTAGTTAATAATTAAATAATATCAATTGATTGTTTTGAAGAATTTCATAGTACTTGAGACAGGTGAATAATATATTTACATATTATGGAAATTCTGCATATTTTCAGTAGAATGAATTATAATAGCTAGTTATAATACTGATTCTTGAAATCCAAAAGATCTTAAATATACCGTTATGGAGGCAAGCTCCAAGTTTCCTGCTGTTACTAGTTGGCGTTTTCTACAATGTGGTGATTTCACTTGTCAATAAACAACCTTTGTTCATAATCAGAGAATTATGATTCTGTGTTATTGCTCACACTCTCCTTCTGTTTTTTTTTCCAAAGTTTTATTTGTTTGCCTCTATATGCAATATGATGAAAATACCATGAGTTACAAGAGCTGAAATATGAGATTGATTTCCATCCTACGGATGCAGAGTTACTCACATTCCTTGTGAGGTTTATTGCTAAAAAGATATGTTACAATGTTATATTACAAAACATGATGTTTACAAACAAGAACCTTGGGTAACTTATGGCTATGGGAGCCACAGGAGGAGTAGAAGCTAATGAGGACACTTAGCATTTGCCGCTACTTTATTACGCCGAGGCATAGGAAAAAGGACAGATTTTGGTGATTGTGGGTAAAAACGTAGGAATTTGAAGCAGCAAGATAAGGGAAAGTGTGTGCTTATGACTAGTTGTGGTGATCAGAGCAAGTCTCTGTTTATCGGACGCAAGGAAGAGCTCCGCTATGAGACTACTAAGTCCTGTCCTGATGATAGGAAGTGGCTCATGAAGGAATATGTGTTATGAAGCTATTCTTGGAAAGTTCAGAACCGAGCTTGAAGAATATGCTATTTGTGCCAAGAAAAAGGTCCAAAAAAGTTCTCCTGATGCTACTTCAAAGGAGCAATGTGATTATGGATTATCTGCACCGAGGGAAAGGTGGCTTCAGGGTCAATTCTGTTGAGCTGCCGATGGATCTGGGAGTATACCGCCATCACTCCTATCGATACTGTTGTAACTGCTGAAGCGAGGTGAAAAATTCAAGAGCCTTCAGGAGAAGAGAAATGATGGGTTGGGGATAACTACTTCTTCTCAAATTCAAGTCCTCACTCTGAGAACGCCATGTCAGAAAATTGTAATGATCCTGAACAATGGATATGTTGGATCGGTACTATGAGATGATCGGTACTAGCAATGCTGTTGAATATCCAATGGTGGGAATTTGACAGATCTTGAGGCAAATTCAAGGGCTGCTGGTAGAGAACGGTGTTTTGGGCCTCACTAACGCAATGCCAGAAAGAAATCTGCCTAAAGAACCATTGTTGGACAAGAACCAGCCACAACATCAACCAGCACCACTCATGAAGGTTAATTGGTGTTAATGAGGACCATATTGCATATTTGGAACTTGGAAGCCACAATATGCTTTGTTGAACTACTGTCTGGTGGTACGACTCTGCTATGAGGAACAATCAGGTGCAAGCTCAATTGAGCTAAATAGTTTTCTCAAATTCAAGAATCTTGATTTTCCTGACTTTGAAACTTGAAATCAGAAATAAATATGCCTGAAATATTTGATACTTTGGCTGAATATATGGGTGTCACGGTATTGATGGATCTGGACTATGAGTTGATAACTCCTTCAATTTTTCTGAACAAGCAATAGCTTAAATCTAATGAACTTCAGGCATCTGCTATGGGCTGCCAGAAGTAGAGAATGGTCTATCGAGGCTAACTACTTTTTCTCAAATTCAAGAATTTGTGATGCCAGAAAGTAATGTGCCTGAAACATTTGATATGGGTGACAAGACACTGTTGGAGGAGGAGAAGAACCAAAAACAACACCAACCAGCCCCACAAGAAGAATCTGTGACACTATGTGAAACAGAAGAATCCAGCTTGGTTTCAGACCTTGGGGAAGCCATGTTAGATCATGCGACTATGAAGGATAGGTTGGATGCAATTAGGGCGAGTCACGCCACATCATTGTTGGACCAACAATCTTGGCAGTCTAACGCGATTACAAGAGATGCTGCTATGAAGAATTGGTACTACCTGAAAATTTTCAGCTAACTTTAAGTAGACAGTACTAACTAGTTAGGTTCACGTTCTTTTTTCCTGGTAAATGGTTAAGAGAATATCTTTTTGAAGCAATATCAGAAGTGCTGAGCTGCTGCTTCTTAGTCCTTTAATTTGATGTTTCTATTTGTTTATGTGAATTCTATTTGTCAAAATTTAGTGTTCTATCTTCCAAAAGTTCATATAGTTCCCTAAATGAAATTTTTTTCTGTCTAAACTAAATCTCTACTATTGGATGATTTGAGGTCTTTCTAAAGTCTTCATCATCTAAGAATTGATACAAACTTCCACTTGGCTCTTTATGACTCCTAACTTTTAAACAATTGGATATTATATTACCTGAACTTTTTCTCCTGCATGACCATCCAAATAAAATCTGGCTTTCAAGTATCATCACAAACACTTGAATTATAATTTTGAGAATCACATCTTGATGAAATCACCTGCCTTTTAAGGTCATCTCATGTAAGTTGCTTTTACCAGTGCACCATTATTTATAATATGTTGATGAACATCTTTTCTTTTATCTGGTTTTTCACACAAACTGAAATCAGAAAATATAGAAAATTGGCAATACCAAACAACCATGTTATTATAGATAAAGTTGAGTATTATAAGAAGCAAAATCATATTATTCTGGATGTAAGAGGACGATCAAATACACGATATAATCAATACGTTCCGTGTATATCTACATGTTTCAACAATTTCTTCCAGTTAATGCATTCTTGGTCAGCATTACAGAGGATTCAGTGAAACGACCTGTTGCATAAGAATAACACTTTATTATATGATTTGTGCTGGAAAGTATCATTTCATTACACTAAAGAGAATAATGAAAATATTAAGAATTATCACTTCTTTTGAGTAAAATTATTATATCCTTCAAATTGGTCTCTTAAACCCCTCTAAATTTTTGGTAGAAACTGTTCGGAATTGTTCTCAAGCCCAAAACCAAGAAGAAGAAGCATGAGATTAGCAAGAGGACTAAGCTTACAAATGCTCACCTTCCTGAACTCTTCAAACTTTAGATATCTGTTGGTTCATAAACTTGTCCTGAAAATCTGCACACCGAAGTTCCTCCTCCTCTTGTCAAGGTGGTAGTTTTTATTAGGCTTGGGGGTGTGTTGCTCCTTTCCAGATTCTGATGTTTATGACTGAGTCTCCAGGGATACCAAATGCTTTACATAAGTTCAGCACGAAAAGCTCTTAAGAATGGCTAAAGTCTTGGTGTTTGGTTCCTACTTACTAGGTGGTATTTTGTTCTTATTTAACCTGTTAAACTTGGGGGTGGGAATGATACTATTATTTTGTGAGTGTATTATTGACTTGGGGGTTTTGGACCTTCAAATTGTTATGTATAACCACCCCATGAAGATCAACAACTCCATTTTGTATCATATTGTTTACTATCAATATATATAAAACAACATTAATTCATTTGCTTCCCATACATCTTCTAACTCGAAATTTCATTATCATCTTCTTTCATAAGACGAGAATATAAACCAAAAGTCCAGTTTCTAATGGAGTCCCTCCCAGATAAATACTGGATTCTGTGCCTATTGGTGGTCCAAAACCTAATCCAATTTTATCATTATAAATGATAATCAATTAGCATTAAAGTTTGTAGTGAGACTATGATGTTATAATAACAGCCATCTATGGACTAGACTAGATCAACCACCAAGACAACATCCGAAGAATTAGACAACCATAGTTGGAACCAAAGATAGATGCGTCCACCACTACTATCTTCTTGAATGATTCCCCAGTATGCATTTCGATTTGATTTATCATTAGGAATAACTATTTCAATGATTGATCTAGGTTTAAGCCGTAGGAAATCGCCTCCTTAGGTGAGGATATATGCAATAGACCCCATAGTTGGACCAACCTTCGAATCCATAAGGAGAGATGAGGTTATATATAATAGACCCCATAGTTGGACCAACCCTTCCCTAAATCCGCACACAAGGAGAGCTTTTAGTGCACTTAGTTTTCCTTTAGGTAGGGAAGGTTGCCATTGTGTGTAATAACAACTAACAACTAGATTTCCTGGATCATCACTTTGTATGTCAACTTCATGGAGATTAGCAGGATCTTTGTTATCACTAGGATTTTTCTCTTTCATGCCATTGACTAAATTCCCAAGAGCAATTTTTGTATTCCATCAATATGACAAGCCACTACTTTATTGAGGTATGGATTATTACTGTGTACTACAGTCTACACATGAAACTCACCTTTGCTAAACCCTGGTAATATTTGTTATCATCTTGATGAGATGCCAAACATTACCAAATTTGTTAACTAGTCTTTGGAATATACAGAAAGAAGATACAAGCACTGTGGCCAACAAAATTAGCTAATCATTCTCTTGGTGATGGAGAACTCCTGCAAAATCCCATTTCAGAACTTCACTTAGCCATGATATGCTATCTGATCAAAATTCCCAACTCTTTAAAAGCCTCTTAGGAGTTGGAACTTTCTGAGCAAGTCTATGAATTGATAGGATGTCCTGCGCTGTGGCTCAAAGCGAGGCTCTCTCTGCATGAGTTTTGAAAAAGTGAAAAAGAAGTAAAGATCTACTACTAAATCAATCTTTAAAATAAATGATGCATCACCTTGTCCGTTGAATCGCAGCATAATCACTCTGCAATGAACTGATTCCTGCCCTGTGGTTGCAATTATTTCACTCCATCTGCTCACCAGAAAACAAAGATCTCTTGATTGCTCTATACAGACTCCTGCAATACAAAGTAAGTATTTGTACTTCTTAACATACCGGTCCAACCACAGTGGAGTGACTCCCATATCAAGGAAGCACACTGGCTGAATTCTAGATGGGGAGCAAGATGCTACATAAAGCTACAAAAGCAATTACATGTCTTTTCAGTTTGATTGTAAGAAAAAGAGGACTATCATTATAAAGTAACATGGTATTACCTGGTTATCTACGGCCCTGCCAAATCAAAGTTGAAAGAGCACCAAGGAAGCGACAGCTATCAGTTTTAATAATACAGCACAGAACTTTGTTACACCACAGACAAGAAGAGAAAATCAGGAAATATCCAAAGTGAAGCATATTGTTTCTGCTAAAAGAAAGTCCACCGTATAGAGCAAAGATACTACCTAAAAAGATCCTCTTTCAGGAATAAATGTTACACAACTCTTTCATCAATGATTACATTCTAAGAAACTTGTATACGCGTATCTCCTATATTAACCGTGTCCACGTTTGTCAAAGAGGGAGGATAAGGAATCAGGAAAAATCAGCACGAGGAAAAAAATTCTAGAGGGGTAAAATACAGGTTAATTAGGGCAGCGAGGACCTTTATCGGAGTTTTGTATGATTTCTACAAGTGTGCAACAGTGCAACTGCAATTTTTTATTTTATTTTTTATTTTTTAGAATGGAAGTGTGTGCAACTCCATTGGTCACTCTTTTTAATGAAAATTCTGAAAACTTCAGGAAAACTCCTTATTTGTCAACTCTATTCACAACTAGACGAAACAGAATCATCTGCCTTGTTCTTGCTCCAACTCACAGGCCGCCCCCCAGTACCATGTTGAATGCTCCAGGGTACATATTAAATGAGCACCTGATTACTATATGAAGAAGTTTCTTGTAGACATCATGGTGCAATTAAGGAGAGTCCAACAGGATTACTAACAACTTTAAACATTTAAAACCCATCGTACCTCTGGCACTATACGACATTGCCAGTTCCGGAAATCGTATATCATGACAAATTCCTATTCCAATGCATCCAAAATCTGCAGATTGAAGTTTTCAGTTATAAGATTTGTAAAAGTACAGTTTCAAGTAGGAAGCCTGGGCAGGAAAATAAAGAAAGAATCATAAGTGCGATCAGAAACTACCAGCTACACAAGTTTAGCCTAAAACACCTAAATCAGAATTAGGCAGGTAGAGAAAATGTCAACATGTATGAACGTGCCAGATGCAGGAAAAAACAGTTGCTCATTTTCTGCTATTATTTTGAGATTCCTTATAAGAAAATGTCAATACAATTGACATGCGATATAGACAGAAGAATTATATCATTAATTCCTCCGGGACATACGAACATACTAAAACTATAGGCTTTCCAACTTCGGGGTCATTGTGATTAAGAGGAAACAGTTGCCTACCTGTATCAACAACTGTAGGCTTCTCTCCTGCGGAAATGTTATCTGATTCCTTAAATTGAACTTCTCCTGGCAGTGGCTTACCCATGTCAAACAAATGTATCTGCATAAAGGCATTGCACAATTACATTTCTAGTTTCTCTTGCCATTCTCTTTGTCCAATCACCTGTTCAATTTCTTCTTGGTGCAACCAAAGCTTATCATTATACACATTCTTTTACTTCTTTTGTAAAGTTTTTGGAGAACTAGCTTAATGATTTTAGCTTATAAGGGAAATATAACACTAATCAGAAAAGAAAAAAGATGTGTGCTTCATTGTAGATTTTTCTTCCTTATAAAAAAGAGTGAAGGTGAAAATACACCTAAAGTATCGTGTATGTGAGTTTTCTACCCGAATCGTCTAAGTAGGAAAAGGTGAAGAACCGATAGTTGAGTTGTGTATTGATAAACATTTGGTGATACTTCATGTAGGAAAAGTAAACACTCGGGAGGTTCGGGTAGGAAAACTCAAAAACTGAATACTTTAGGTGTGTTTTTTAATCTTCACTCTAAAAATAAGACTTACTTCCTGTGCTTAGCCATTAACTCTCCATTAGGTCCAAACACACAGCCATACAGCTGACCAGCATCGTTTTCCGGAATCGATCCACCTATAATGGTGACTCCGAAGGAAGAAGCCACTTCAGATAACATAATGATGGGGCGCTCATATCATTGAAGTCCTCGGAAAACTTTGCAAACATGTCAGTTGAATAAGGGCAATTCCACATTTCCTACAACAAATGGTTGAAATACATTGAATCATCACATCCAACATTGCTATTAAGCTATGTGTATAGCTTAAAAGTTATCACCTTGACCATCTTTTCGATCTTTAGAAAGAAACTTCTACCCTGATAAGAAACTTCAATCGTACTTATGCAGCATTATTTAATCCTTTTCCCCAACTTATCCAAGTGATAAAATTCTCCTCTTAAAACTATAGCAGAAAAGAACACAACGAATTTCCAACAGCGTATTATGAGAGTGGAAAGGGAAAACGTCATTCTGGAAATCAATAATAATGTGCTAGTCAGCATGTTTAGGTCAAAATCACTATGCTAGACGTCCATAGAGAATAAACAAGGACTAAAAGAGTAGTATTAGGCATGACAATCTAGAATGAAGAATATAACAATCTTCTTTCAGAATTTAAGTTTTATACGCTAACCGTGTAAACAATTGCATAACCAAATTACCAAAACCAACTGCAGGGTAAGTGCCAACTAACTGTAGCTTGATAACATATGAAAGAATTACAGCATGTAGGCTTTTACAGTGAATCATATAAAATCAGCATAAGATTTATCAAAAGAATTGTGTAAAACAAATAAGAAAAAAAGGATTCTGAAAAAAAAAAAGAAGGTAAAGGGTAAGGCTCAGTGTAGAAATAATAACAAGTATTGACATTTAAAGCTAAGATTTGAAAGGGTAAAGTGAAGGGAAAAGCTACCACAGGCAAAAGTATAAGATCTGCACCTTGTCCTTGCAGCAGCTTGAACAACCATATTACGAGTTTCCTGAAGATGTTACCACTCTTCTCTGTGGTAACTTTCAGCCGACAAATTCCAATCTTGAACTTCTTTTACAAAACCCAACAAAAAAAAAGAAAAAGAAATCAACAATCATTATCACAGATTCAGTGAAGATTCTTGTTAGTCATTTTGTTTTCCCCAACAGGTATCAAGATCATTTTTATTTTTTTTTGGTTTGTTGGGGGATGGAGAAACCGAAGGAGACAAAAGGGTATCGCGATAAGGGAAACAACAAAAGCAGACCTGTATATTTTGGCATTTGCAGTGGACCAGAGACAAAGGACTGGGCAGCAACTGTCCTATTAGAAATAGAAGCCATGGAAGTAGGGGTAACGCTGCAAATTTTGTGGGGAGATGAGAGTGAAGAATACAGGAAGAAGGTGGTCCTGTTATCAGTCGTAAAGGTATTATACATTTTATGTGGCCCCTAAATGGAATAATTCTCTTAATTAATTATGGTAAACTTGTTTTCAAGTCATGGGAATGAGACAAGCTCTCAAAATAATGGATTAATAATACAACGATAAAACAAGTTTAGGTGGGTTAGAAATAGATGTTGATATTTCATATCACTAATCTCCACTAACTTGAAATCCAAGCATAATTATTATTATTATTGTTGTTGTAATAACAAATAGAAACCTTAAACCAATTATCCTGATCTTTAGCTAAATAAGTCGCCATGCGACCAAGGGATGTGTTGTTCATGTTAGAATAGAAAATTACAATATATATATACATACAAAATTGAAATTATCTTTTATTTATAAATAATAAATGATGATTTTTCTTAACTTATATGTAATTACTGACAATCAACCCATATAATGGTGTTGTTCGAATTTGAGCACCCTTTACATCTTTGTATTTTCTGTGCAGCTGCTTGAGAAGAATAGCTTTCAAAAGGTAAGATTAATTTATAACTTAATATTTTTAGTTCGTATTTTTTAATTAAATAAGATAATTAATTTTATATTAATTATTTTAATTTTTTTGAAGTAAAAATTTAGATCACCTTTTATTTAAATTTTGAAATAATTTTGTTAGTATCATAATTAGCTTTAATCCATTAATTTTAAATACAAAATCACCAAATTTTTTAGCATTTAACTTTTCTTCCCAAATTTCGCATATCTTTTAAATTTTCATAATCTTCACATTTCGCTTCTTGAGTTATTTTCTTATTTTTATTCAAATACCCAATTCTTTTCACGGAGCCTCCATGTTTCTTGAGAAAAATAAACAAACAAAAAGTACTGCCACAACATGAGGAATATTTCAAGTCTGATTGCTATATTAGCTGTAACTACATGCATGAAGAATATTTCAACTATGAACCAATGCCTTCCATGTTAAAAGTGAAATAAAATATGAAAATGGATATAAACAAGCTAAGTCATTCTCCCTTCTGGTAATAACTAACAACCTCATGGATTCTACAGCTAACAACCTACAGCCTCCATAAGAAACAATTGTTGGGTTTAATCTATGAATATGGAAAATAGAGAGAAAAGAAAAATGAAACAAAGTGTATTTGTATATTTCTTACATATTGTAGAGAAAGAAGAACTCTTGTACTTATATAAAGAAACATATCTTTTTTATGAAGAATAGAATCTCCTTAAGTTTGTCATCAATTGGATATATTTTTTAGATTAAATTTATTTACCATTTTCTTTTATTTCTTATTTTCCAGAATTCATGAAATTTTTCTTCCTGACGGTATTTATTTCCAGACAGATACTGCCTTCAATGAACACCTATTTATACCCAATTGCAGCTATAAATTCCGAGGCTTCGCCTCAGTTTTTCTACCAACAAAAACAAAAATATTCTCTCCCTGCATTTTCTACATCATTTTCGCAGCAAAACATGTTGCCGTTGCCGCGATTCTATTCCGCCATTTGAGTTTTTCGGAGCTCTGTAATTTGCTTTGTCGCTATTACAGAAATGTTTTTCCATTCTACTGAAAGAAAGTAACCCAATTTCTGACAACAATGAGGGAATTATAAAATTTCTAAGGATACAATTCTAAAACTTGTGGGCTCAAAATAATTTTCTATTTCTTTCACATTTCTATTTTATATATTATTTTGTATCTTCACTAGAAAACAGAAAATGATTGTTAAAAAAGTGTTCAAAACACAGATAATAACATCAATGAAGCCATCCTCGCTATGAAAAGAACTCCCCGAGAAATTAACATCATGGAATCTGCGCAATTTCGTTCAAAATCTTATGCAGCGACTGTGGCTTGGAGAAGAATGGAGAATGGTCACTGCCTTTGATCTTGAAAACTCCTTCAGGAGGGTTTAACCTCACAAGCTTTTCTTGACATCTGTCTGGTGAAAGAGCATGATCATCCAATGTCTGGATATAAAATCTACGACTAGCTTCCATACTTTCAGGTGTCAGTGATAGCTTCTCCATCATTGGACCAAGAGGAATAGGTCTCATAGAAACCATTACAAAGCAACATCCTGCAATCATTATATACTGTGTCAATGATATTTCGTGAAACCACTGATTTACATTTTCTCTAACTTTTTTCAGAAAAATGATCTGAAAACATCTAGATAGAAATTAAAATACACAAGGATTTTTTGGTACCGGATAAGGATGGAAAGATAGCTCCTAATGTTTTTTTACCTATGTTGGGATTTAAACCTTGATTACCTCCCTTGACCATAGGCCACACCCTTTGCTATTTCTTTGGCAATAATTTAACTTCTGAAATTGGCTATAATTAGATGTCGGAATCATAATTTACACCAACTCCAAGGAAACAGGATTGGTTCTGATCCACTGTAGTCAACTTCTCTATGTAACCACCACAAGAAGCCTTTGACCAAACTCTGTATGTAAGCATATTCTCCCAGTTAAAACTAAGAACACTAAGCCTCCTCTTCAGTTTTACGTATTTTACTTTGAGCTCTTGAAGTGCTACTCTAGTACAACAATGAAAATGCTAGTTGAGCTCCAAAGACATCTTTCATGCTCTATCTTCTCCACACTATGATTAGCTTAATTTGGAGTATATAGAGGTTACTGTTCATCTTCTCCTTTTTTTTTCCTTCAGTTGCGGTGTAAATAATCATTTCCGATTGCAAAATTGTCCAGTTGTTCTGTGAAACTTCCTACTGAAACTTGTTAACTCCAAAAGCATGAACCAAATTCATGTATAAGTGCAACCAGAACTGACATTTATATTGTTGTTCCATTCTGAAGGCTGCTTTTATTTTATGATGTATATGACATGTTACCATGAGAAGTTGTTCATCAAAATTGTTACAGTTCATCTTTACTTTTTCTTTTTTTTTTTTTGTCCTTCAGTTGCAGTGTAAATAATCATTTCCGATTGCAAAATTGTCCAGTTGTTCTGTGATACTTTCTACCGAAACTTGTTAACTCCAAAAGCCTGACCAAATTATGTATAAGTGCAACCAGAACTGACATTTATATTATTGTTCCATTCTGAAGGTTGCTGTTGAGTGATGTATATACTATGTTCACTATGAGAAGTTTTTCATCAAACTGCACGCCCTAATTTACCAAACCCCCACCCCCACCCCCACCCCCACCCCACAAAACACACACACAGAAGCTGCATTTTTTTTGACCGAGCAGAAGCTGAATATTGATGCCTCTGTATTTTCTGTCATCATTTCTAAGTAGTTTTAATGCAAACAGCACAGAGTAATGACTCAGAAAGCACATTGCCACACACTGGGGATGATTTAAGTTTAGCAATTAGCATAGTAATGGATGAATCCTTGCAACTTGTATAAATGAAGTACCTTTGTAGGAGACTGATTGAAATATAGCCCCTGCATCTGCTCCTTCTCGAACATGATGCCAGTAGCAGGCTTGTCTTTACTCATTCCCATAAGTTAAGAACTTAGACTGGGTGAAAAGCTTCATGGACCTAAGCTGCAAAATTATCAACCATGAAAACACCAAAGTGGAGAGAATTCTCAGATCATTTTCTGAAAAGTGGAGAGATATAATATTGACAGTAGAAGAAAATTTCAGCAGCGGACTTATTTTTGAGACCAAACAGATCCTTAATGAGTTCAAATTGATAGGTTATAATGAATGACACCTAATCCACCAGTAATTTTGCAATATACATCTGCAACGTCTTTAAACATCATGAATCATTCATGAAGAACTATGTCGCTTGGACTCTCCAAATTGTTGCTGCACTGTGTCGCACTCCTCCAAAATGTACTACTTTTGGAGTATCTGACATGCACCCGTCAATATTTTTGAAGAGTCTGAGCAACACATTGAAGAACATAATGGCATGGTTAATTGAACTTAGATTAGTCTGTTCAAAACTCATACAATCTACATCAGTCAGCAATGAGGTCATCAATCATTCCCATACTCACCAGACAGTCAGTAGAATGCTGATTTGCGATGTGGACTGAACTGATGAGGTAGCAATCACTATCAGACATCACCCCTTATTTTACTTCCTTTTTCTTACCTTTTGAGCTTCATTCTATGTACAAGCCCCTACTTTTGTTTATTAACGTATATAAATTGGGTCAGATATTCTGAAACTAGCAAAGTTCCTATTTTTCCAATTGACCACAAATATCAGGAATTTGCATTCAATTACTTACTATGCAGTTTGGTGCTACTTTATCACGTTTAAGAACTGTAGAAGTTTCAAATGACAGTTTTTTGACCTCCCATTTCTGGATCATGTGCCTCCCACATATGTATATTGTTCTCTTGAAAAATTCACAACTTCAACCACTCCATATAACAAAACAAGCATATCATACAAGCATGACATCATAACCAAAACAGGCGCTTTCTGAAGGCATGATCATAAACAATGTTCGTGAAACACCGGGAGCAACTCTGCTGCTACACAAAGTGCTTGTAAAACATGCAGTTTAAAAAGTGCTACTAATAAATAATTCAACAGGTTTCCCAATCGAGTAGTCAGAAAATGGTTGGTAACCATTCTTAGTAATCATTATGCAATGTATAGAAAATAAGGGATGCATACCTCTTCAGCAAACACATCAAAAGGCCTCTGGCCATCAGATATCATCGTGGCACAAAGAAATACTGCTTTTGCAATTTTAGTTGGGAAATGCTCTAAGGCATAGGAAACACAAGCACCTCCAGCACTGTGACCGACCAAAATTACCTAAAGATATATATTCATAACGTTTCCAGAATATATGTGAGATCATCTTTGCTTGAATTCATAGTAGAAAAGGACTTGAAACTGCCAAATTTACTTTTTCATCCTCTGGGCAAGTTCCGATAATCAATTAATGGTTTTGAGAACTACTAGAGTTGTAACATCATTTGTATTTGTCAGATCAATGCCAGATCCAGTGAGATCTAAGGCCGTGTGGGGACCAATCCTTCCCCTCCAACAGAGCAATAGTTTTGTACCAACACCAAGCCCAAATCCTTTTCTCCGTGTATCAAAACAATTTTCTTTGTTTTGATGTTCTCCAAAGATTCTGGTAACTTTTACAGCATAAATTTGTAAGGTAGTTGCAGTGCAACGTGAAAATTTTCTAGAGCTCGCCAAAAAGATATTAATAGCTATTGGATTTCCAGTGTCTCCTTTTTCTTCATCATGGGCATGTTACCAGCAACCTTATATTTTCTACATACTTTTTCAAAATATTCCCACTGATTAGGCAATAAACAGGATTCTAGATGGATCTGAACTTTTTCAATCACTCTGTTATATAGCTTGATCTAAATATTTAAACATATAGGCTTCCTGTCAGTGTTATATCTCTCTATATCTACAGCATGAATATTTAAAGCTAATGAGAAGTTCAAACGTATCACTACCTACAAATATGATTGCAGCCACAAGATAAGGCCAAAAAAGGGAACAAAATCATAAAGGAGAAGGGTGGATCTTTGTTGTTCTTTTTCCGTCCATACATGTGAATTTCGCAATACACATTTCGTCCAAACCCGAAAAGGAAAAGAATTGCGAGAAGTCTGCAATCAATAGTCATAATGAATCTTAGCTAAATGAACCAATTTGGGAGAAAAGGAGAAGGGGATCAAAACTTTTCACTTTTTGCAAAGGTGGCTTTGACTTATTTCCTTTTCAGGAGCACTTCATCAATATCACGAATCTTAAAGAAAGCTATCATATCTACCACCAAATTAAAATTCAAAAAAAAAAGATGCTACTTTTCTGCGTTCTGCAGCTCTGCACTATCAATTAATTGTAGAAAAACAAACCAAAAAGTAAACAAAAAGGAAGAGACTTTCCACTCAGACCCAGTATAGACTCCAAAGTGAAGTATAATAAAATAAAGGAAAAGGGACTCCGAAGAACTAAATAGAAATAAAATTAGGGGTTCACTTTCAAGACTCTCTATTTTGATTTGAAATTGTTTCATTCCAGCACTCAATATGATAAAAATTAGGGTTCTCATTTCGAAAACAAGTCCTGAAATGAACTATAATGAGTACAATAGAATAACATACTTAAGCAGAGAGTACTGACTACCTGTTTGGAATTGCAGCTGCCTCCACAAATCATTGCGACGGCGAGAGCTAGTGGATCCGATACGCCTGGACATGGACCCATCAAATCTTTTGAGACAATCCGGATGCTGCTGAATTGCCATAGACAAAGCTTGCCTGTGAAGCAACCTCTTCCAATAATGACTCTTTGATTCCTCCATCCTCCTCCTCGACCCAATTCCATTTTTCCCAGTTTCTCTTATATCCTTCTTGGGCATGCAAATAAATCTATTACCCATTTCCCAAAATTCAATTTTTGAACAAACCCAGAATTTTTATGGCCGGAAATCTGCAAAGCTGGACTTGCACAAGACCCAGAACTATTTGCCCAAAAGAAGCAGAAAACCTGCAAAATCGGCAGTGCAGGCTCTTGGTATTGCTTGGAAACGGCGACGTTTTTGAGGTAACAGTAGGTGGAAGTTGGAACCGTGGAAGTGCGAGCGAGGTGGGGTTATTAATTCATTTGATCGTTTAGGAAAATCTTTGAAAAACAACGAAATACGCAAAGGAATTCAATGCTTTATTTCTTCTCTTTTTCTCCGTCAACGTACTTTGCGACTCTCTCTCTCTGTCCCTCGAGTTTCTACTTCAGTTTTGTTTTTTCATCTGTATGTTGAAATTTGGTTCCTGAGTTTCTGTAACTCTTACCTGCAAAATTGGGATATTCACCATTCTGGTATATCAGTAGAATCATTTGCTGTGTAGTTTTGTTCCTTTTTCTTCTTTTTTTGGTACTTCATTTTTTTGTCTTAATACCAAAGAGAGCTTTACCATAAATTGAAAAAGGAGGAAAAAGGCAAATATATAACCTATTCACCCTCTTTTCATACTATAATAATAATTACGTAACAATTTACAAATATATATATATATATCAAATTTAGTAAAGATAGAATATCAAATTTTAATGATAGCATGTTATATAAAATAATTATGTCGGCGAATACTATGTTCATTATTGTCTTTCAATTATATATTTGAATATGGAAAAGGGTCAAATGTTTAAAATTAGAGATGGCCATTTGATTTCGAGCTAGCAACTTATTTTCTCCTAAAATTAAGAATAAATTTATATATTAAATGAAAAAAATATATTTTGACGAAAAGTTAATAAAGAAAGAGGTAATATTTGAACCGAAAATATAACGTAAGAGTATATTTAAACTATTTTTGATAAGATAAAGATATTTTTAATAGCACATAAGTACATCATATGTACAAGTAATAGAAACATATTATAATTCAAGTGTCTAAATAAAATTCCAAATATGTAAACTTTAAAGATGAATATGCTAGAGTTTCAACCTAGGAGTAATTTTAAAACAAAAATTCTGTAATGCAATTTTTGTAGCAAGGTTCTTTCGAACTCCAGGGTCAAACATGAAAAATTAATAAAAAATAAAAATATTTTTCTCCCTGCCAAATACATCCAAAATTATATCAACATAACAAACCATGCATGCATATTCAAAGAAGTTACGTAATAACTAATAAAGATGCAAATAACGTTTACTTAAACAAATTAAAAATTCATACCATAAATATAAAAATATTTTTCATTAATAGTTTATCTTAAAAGTATCTTTATAGCATATTCAGTTCGCATCTCACTATTAATGGTTTGATCCAAATTGTCTCTATAGTTACTTTGGGTTAAAAATAATTTTTTCAACAAACATACTGTTTCTTTCTTTCCTAATTAAGGGAAAATTACATAAATATACAATTATCAAATTTACATTAAAATAAAAAATTACATAGTATAGTATAATTATGAAAGTATTTACATATAATAGCTCGCGCTTTAAAAATTACATAATATGACTTTATTTTATTTAATGTCATCTATTTACTTTTTACGATGGCCACTTTATCTTCATACACGCTGTAATTCTCTCCTATAATTGATCCAACTTCATCTTCCACCTAACTCTCTCCCAATATTCCCCATTAATCCAGATTTTTCGAAAATTATTTCAGTCCATTTTACCATCTTTGCGGTTTTAATTAGTTTATAGAATCCCCTTAATACAGTAAGTTACATTTATGATTTGAATTTGTTATTCATTTCATATGTATTCTTTGTATTTAGACAAAAAAATTTAGGGTTTCAAATAGATTCTAGAGTGAGAAAATCCTTTAATATAGGTATGTTTTATTGCTATTTTTTTGAAATTTCTATTAGTGTATTTTTTTTTTATATATGTATTTTGTCAAAAAATCTATCCGGATGTATTTCAATTTTAGGACTTCGTTTGTAATTCTTTAAAGATTTTCATGTAAATAACCACACGGTATTTTTTATAAAATAATAGATATTTATATTTAGTTGTATTTAGATACAATGTAAACACATAAATTACATAATAAACATGTAATATATTATATCAATGTGTTTATACATACAAAATATGTGTTTTGTATTATTGTTTTTATTTAATCTTCAATCTTCCTTTATTAGAGGTATACTAGTTATTTTTTATACACTTAGATACATAATTTTTTTTGCATTTTAAATTTTTTAACTACATATATATATATATATATATATATATTTGATTTTATTTGATACAATGCATATATATTGAACACTCAGAAAGAAAAAGTATATGAAATTGTATGACTTATAAGATCTAAATTACATATATTGTATTTTGTATGTTTATTTTAAACTATATATATATATATATATATATATAAAATTTTTTGTTTTTTTTAATATAAAATTTGAATTCCATCTAATTTACCGTCCTAATAAATAAATCATTTTATTAAATGAAGGAGTAAATTATGGTAACTGAAAATTAAAAGAAAAACATAACTACTAAAATCACTAACTACAACCGCTAAATAATAGAAATACAACACATTGCACATAAAATATTGTCATATTTATAAATAACGAAAACATGCTACTTAAGCCTAATCTCAAAATTTTTCAAATGTAACCATTTATGTAATTTTCTCACAAAACATAGTTCAAACCTTACTTGTAATTCTACAGCCCAAAACAAAATAGGTACATCTCTGATCCCTGACAGGAAAATTTTGGTATACAATAATATACATCAGTATATAATATTATACAAAAAAGTTATTTTTTTCATTTTAAAAAAATGTTTAAAAACTCAATATACAATGTTATACACCTAGTATACAAACATTACATAAAATTATATAAAAAATGTTTATACACTCATATACAATATTATACAACATTATACATTTACCGTAGATAATATATTAACTTTTATATAAAAAAATATACAAAATATATAATAGTATATAAAAAGTCTTTATACACGTTTTTACTTGATCATATAAAATTATGCAAACTCATACAAAATTGATATATTATCGATTAATCCACCATGAATAACTAATTTATACTTTTTTTATGTAATACTATTTCAAATCAATAATATAAAAGGACCAAGAAACTAAAGAAGCTAATACTAATTCTTCAAATTTTAACCACAACTTTGAAATGACACTACCAACGAATCACAATCATCAAATTGTTAGAAAATTTCAAATAAATTTAAAACCCATTTGTGAATTTTTAGCTTTTAAGAACTCCAATAATGGAGTTTAAAATTTTAATTTAATTCATAAGAATTAATATTTAAATTTGTAATGATAAATATGAGTATCAATCACAATCAGTTTTTAAGTATGAAAAATATATGAAATTCATAAATTCAAATTTAATATATTTTTTCTATCACTTTTTATTTCAATCATAATTTAATTTCCAATTTCATATAACTGACTATCTCAAATGTTTTTTTTGTTTTTTTAATTAAATTAAATTTATACATAATTCTCTAAAATTTGATTATCAAAATTATAAAATAAATAATAATATTAAAAAAAATAATAATATTAATAATAATAATAAAGAAGAAGAAGAAGAAGAAGCAAAAAGAAACAAGAATAATAATAATAATAATAAAGAAGAAGAAGAAGCAAAAAGAAACAAGAAGATAAGAATGAAGAAGCAGAAAGAAAGAAGAAAGAAGAAGCAGAAGTAAAAAGAAAAAGAAAAGAAAGAATAAGCAAATATAATTTGCTAAAAAAATTAATGAAAAATAAATAGAGATATTTAAAGAGGTAATAAATTAAAATAGATTAAATAGATAATTATTTTACTCTAATTATCATATAATATAATTTTTTTTAAAATATTATACTAAGTCACACATTCATATATATAAATCACAATAATTTTTTTCAAAAATTATATGAATTAAGTTTGAATTATAATTTTTTCAATCTAAAAATCTAAAATAAAATCAAAATTTTTATATTCAATACAAACGGATGGAACGCCCACCTAGCCTGTGACCCTTACCTCTTCTCCTTTTTTTTTCTCCCTTTATTTGCAAAATCTCTCTTTTTCTTCTTTTTAAAATTTATTTATATTAGCAACTTATTGGATAATGATTATAATTGATCTTAGTTGATATACAATTTCTCTCATTTTATGATACACTATTAAGTTTTATATTGAATAATTTGATTAATATATATTGAATATTTAAACCTTTTTACTATAACCCTTTCAGTTAATATAACATAAAAATTAATTCAGAATGATAAGAATCAATATATATATTGTAAAGAGACTGGGAGGCATGATGTGTACGCTCCTAAGAGCCTATTTTTATCTTTTTATAATATTTTTTGAGTTTTTTGATTCATTTATAAATAACTTAATCCATCTAAATTGTTTTGTTTGATAATTATTGGGATTAAACTTTTAAGAATACATTATTATTAAAGAATGAAGAAAGTTGAGTTAAATCTACATCGATAAGAGCTTATTTAAATTAATTTTAAAATTGAATTTTTAATTTTGAGATTTTTTTAAAGAAATATTATTATTTCTAAATTCATTCGGTTTAAATTAGATATGAAAATTAATTATCTATCTATATATATATATATATATATATAAAAGGAGGCCTAGGCATGCCGATGTGGCATGCTTGTATGACCTCCATTCTTACACTTTTTTTGTGGATTTTAAGATTTTTTCTATTTTAAATTTTAAATAAGCATAATTTAAGGTGTTTAAGTATCTTTATAATAAAAATAAAAATGAATGGAGAATAAATATTAAGAAATTAAATTTTTTAAAAAATAGGAATAAATGTATATAGTAATTACATATTTATTCTTGTACAATAAAAATAAAAATAAATAAAATTATAAAAATAATAATAAAAAAGATAACATGATATAAAATAAATGAAAAAATTAAAAAAACTAAAAAAAATAAAAAAAATAAAAAAAATAAAAAAAATAAAAAATATGAAATTAAGAAAAGTAGTGAAAAAAGTCAAAATGATGAATATATATATATATATGTATGTATGTATGTATGTATGTATGTATTTTCACTCATTTATTTTCATTATTTAAAAATAAATAAATGCTACAATCATAACCTAAATAATATCATAACTATACAATGAATGTGATAATTTTGTTATATCATAATTACTTAAGAATGTGGGTTTCGTTACTGAATCCTTCGGATAAAACTAAACTGAATACTTGTGCATTCACATTTATATAAAGATCTTTACATTATCATCATCCACTTAACAAGATATGGTTTGAAATTTTTTTCTTGAAAAATGATTGATAATAATGTGAGTAAAATGAAAGTTTTATAATGGCCTAACAATCGAATGATATGAAATAAAAGCAGAGTGAAGCAGTGGAAGATTACAGAGGGTGTTGATTCTAACAATGGTGGAGAGGGGCTTAGACAAATAAGACGAGAATTACGTTGGTTTGACGCCTATTGAGGACCTACCGTTGAAAAAAAAACTACTCAAGAAAAACAAAATCTACAAGAAAATGAAAATACAAAATCGAAACCGATCTAACGAAGAATGAAAGTAAAGGAACAAATCCACAATAAAGGAAAAGTCAAGTCAAAATCGAGGCACATAGTTCCAAAAGAGCATCTGTAAGAATTTTTTGAAAAGGACCAAGATTCAATAAATAAATAGTATATATTGAAGTTTGATAAAAAAATTCCTTTCCTATCAAATTTGTACTTCTTTTTTTTTTTTTTTTTTTGCAAAGAAGTAATTCACTTTTTTTAATTCAATTTTATAACAAGTAATTTTGAAAGTTAGCGCACTTACCATGCTAACCAATATTTTTATTATTTGTGCTTAATCCGCTTACATACAAATATTATATTTACAAGATTATTGATTGCTAATAAGAATGTCCTGTAATTTATAACTTACATTCAAATAACTAAAAAAATATAAACAAGAAAGTTACTAAAGAAACAAAGGAAAAGACGTACTACATTGCTACAAAACATTATTAAAGAGGGAAAATAGAAAGGAAACGAAAAGAGAAATAATTAAAGATATTGAGAAGAAAAAAGGAATGACCAAATTCTGTTTATTTCGTATTTTTTTCTTTGTAATACTCTTAAGCATCTTTTTTTTGTTTTTTGTTCGTAATATAGGCTACATCATAGAACAATTTGTAGTATTAAGGTAATCATGCATATAATTTATATAGACATATATAAAAGATGTACTTATATTTTTTATTTACAAAATTTTTTCTATCTAAAGATTCTTGCAAGAATATTGTTTTTGTAAATTTAATATTATCTTAATAATCGCGCGAAGCGCAAATAAATTTACTAGTATGTAATTATTAAGCTAAATTCTGTGCAAAATTTCTAATTTAAGGGACCAATATTTATTGAATTTGAAAAAGAGTTAGAAGAAATAGTTCAAAACCTCTTATTTTATTTCAATCGAAAGATCCTTTTGTGATAATATTTTACAACTTTATTCTAAAATATAATTTAAATTTAGCCTAAATATTAAAATCGAACTTATTTATTTATAACAAAGGACAAAAAGCGGCTCAATAAATTTGCAGTCAAAGTAGGCTGCGTATCGGTTCGTTCCGGGTTCGGCTTACTTTGTCGTAAGGTTATCGATTTGCAGTAAACATGCCAAAGCGCAGATATCTCACAATCGGTTATTGATCGTTATCGGTTTGGTTATCGTGGGTTAACCGGCAAGATCTCACATGAAAAATTCAAGTATAAGTATGTTTAGATAGAAAAAGTGGGTGAAAAGAGAAAAACATATAGAACTAGCCTAACTAAAACAATCAACTTTAATTTAAATTAAAACACTGATCCTATCTAATTTTCATCAACACCCATTTCATCTTCTTGTGTGGATACTTCATATATTGGAAGACTAAAATTATAATTTAATAAATTATCTGCTATTGACAACCCAAAAAAGTGGTCAAACCGATGAAATTCAACCAATAACTCAATAACTTGAGATAAGAACCGGAGCATCAAACTGCTAAACCAATAACCCAAACCATTAATCTAATAGCTCAACTATCGGGCTTAAATATTGATTTAACCGTTAATTTGCAAACCAAAGCCTAAAGTTCCAATCTCTTAATACTAGGCCTATTTATTTTATTTTTTTAAAAAGAAAAAATTTATGCAAACTCCCTCCCCGCTCCATGTATATATTGATTGTTATTGATTTATTAGCTTTTTATTTTTCAATTGATAATATATAGTCAATCCATTTAATCATTTTTTAGATATCATTGATAAAAAACGAGTAGAAATATAAAAATATGAAATCTTAAATTGAAAAAAGTAAATAGAATGTCTGAATAATAGAATTTAATTGTAGAATTTGATAATTTTATACTAAAATAAAATCTTATTTCTTTGGTTTACTTGCAATATTATTTAAAATAATAATAAAAAAATATGCAATCTTACAATGTTCGATGTACTACAGGTCTTGTATTTGACGGAATAATTTTTTATTTGAATGAAAAAAAAAACGTAAAAGTGAAATTTTCTTCTAAAAAGAAAAAAACGAGAAGCATAATTTGCATCATTTAATCTAAGTATCAAATGCAAATGGCTTCAAAAGATTTGTATTCGGTAATGTAATGATCTATAAACGAGTTATTCTTATTACCTATTTTTTTTAAAGGTAATACCATTCATAATTTCAAAAGTCGCTCTTTCATTATGTTTGCTTCGCCCTAAAATATTTGTTATGTTTCGTTAGAGTTAAATTATATACATATGATATAGTTTATGAACATCTAACTTTTAATTTTATTATCCTATATTCATTTAGCTTTTGAAAATTAATCAAATAATTGACTCTCAAAAAATAAAGCGTATCAATTCTTTTGAAGAGAGTAAATATTTTTTACTTTGTACATTTTGTTTTCAAAATAAAAAATAAAAAATAAAAATAACATATGCACATATTACTATCATCTAAAAGCAAAGGTCTTAGAGGTCTTGCCACTACAAAAAAAAAAAAGAGTGTTTAATGACGGCTGAAATCCGTCGCTATGTAACAGTAATCCGTCGATAAATCAGAATGGTGACGGAATAGCATCTTTCGGCAAAATGCTCATAGGTAACTGTATAGTGACAAAAATAATTTGGTCATAGATTTGGGCGAATGCACAGGTACGGATCTTACCTCGTTGTCAAGACTAGCGACAAATAAAAATCGCGTTATGTTAGTCATTTCCATTGCTATTTCAAGAAGATTTCGCCGTTGATCCAGTTGACGATCAATATTTCTATCGCTAATTCCATCGCCGACTTTGCAACATAATAGCTACGGATATTATCCGTTGCCAAGACTAGCAACAAATAAAAATCGTCGTTATAAAGTTATCATTTTCGTCACTATTTCAATAATTTATTTTGTCATTTGAATCTAGTTGGATTGACTATCATTTCTGTCGCTAATTCCGGTTCGACTTAGCGACAGAGTAGCTACGGATCTTATTTATTGCCAAGACTAGAGACAAATTAGATATCGTCATTGTGTTAGTCATTTCCGTTGCTATTTCAATAACTTCATCGTCTGAATCTAGTTGACGCCTAATATTCGTCGCTAATTCCGCTAAGCAACCATCACAATTTTTTCCCCTTTTTATATTGAATATTATAAATACACTTGTCCAAACATATTTTAAACATAATAAATATAATTCATAGAAATTAATATTCAAAGTCCAAAATATATAGCAAAAACGCAAATTGTCTAATCAAGCTTAAAACATCCACATCTATATATCCAACCAAAAATCTGAAATTGCTTACAGTAGTGATGTCTAGACAACAAAACTAATTAATGAGAATTTGGAGAACCGTGTCATTCTCGTAAACCGATGCATGAACTCTCAACAATGTTAAAGGTGAAACTACTAGTGCTATAGTTGATGGATGATTGGTAGGAGTGTCTGATTGAGATGAGGATGAAGAAACCAACTAATGCACCGCCAACAATTACAAGAACTATGTGTTCAGTTTTTGAAGAAATCCACCGCCTCACTAACTCATCCAAATTTTCCGAGGATGCTGCTGAACATTTTGTTGTGGTATCGTGGATGAAGCATCGTATTCTAAGAGGCACGAAGATCTCGCTCGTTATATAATTCTTGCTTGAGATCCAAGACCATATATTCTTCTTTCTTTTTCTCATGCGGCTCGACAATATTCTCGAAAATTGATCAACACTAGATTGAGTCTCTATTTAATTATGTAATCTCTCTTCATATTTTTCATGTACAAGAGAGTGATAATTAGTAAAATTTATCATAAAAATAACTTATCCCAACATCCGTCCCTGATTACTTGAGCAAATTAACCATTTATAAAACCTCAACATTGAACAATAAAGTTAAGTAAATCCAGTTGCATTTTACAACATTCAAAAGTAAGTAACATAGAGCAATTAAGGGGGGAAAAAAATAGTGTTCCAGTTCTCTCATTTTGTCTACGGCAATATAATAGGTAGAGCTGGTGAGGAAAATTTTTATGTATTGTCAGTTGTGTAGGCCCTTTTGTTGTCAAATTGTTTTTTAGAAACTAAAAATATGAAATGTGAATGAGGAAATCTTGTCCAGGATATTGAGAGCAAAATAGCAGTAAAAGATCTGGGATAGGGACTGTAAATTTCAAAGGATATCTAATGATATTCCATAATTCCAGAATACAATCAGGACAAATATTGAAGAAAGAACTTTTGTAAACTAATATATCTATAAATTAATCTAATACATAGTATCACAGAGGTAAAGAAATTGCATCATTTGAATACTAATCAGACAAAGAGAAATCTAGAATAATTAAGAAAATCTTTTAATCATAAATATATTATTTTACATGGTATTAAGATCAATTTAAAACACATATTAATAGCATTCCACTTTAGACAATTGCTAATATTCAAAAAATAGTTGAAAAAAAGTAAAATAATGAAAATAATCAGTAGGGGTCAGCAGCAAACTTCTCAACCAGACTGACAATATACAAATGCTAAACTACAGAAGATTGAAAGGTGCATGAGCAAATTTTAATGAAAACAATGAATATATATATATATATATATGATTCAACATTTCATTTACAAGATGCCGAAAATCCAAATACATCCACTAGTGGCACATTACATAAAATGGAGTATACTACATGTCTAAAAGGAAAAAGACAATAAGATGTTTAACTAATTTGTCAAATTCCATAATAAACACCCCTAAATCTTACTATCTCAGGTTTCCCAGCTTAAAACCATCAAGGAAAACGATTTCAGCTTGTACTGAAGCTCTCTTGAACCAAAGCAACTCTTTTAGCAGAATTTATGAAAGCTATACTATTTCATACCACTAGTTTTCACATTGTATGTGACGAAGTATTGCTAAAATTTTACTAGTTTTCTAACAGCTAATGCTCACCAAAATGCAGGGTTGGAAAGAAAGAAATAACTTCTGACAAACATAAAGCATATGTAAAGACGGTCCAAAATGCAGGCATTGGTACATTATATATTCTGTCAAGTTTAAGCAAAGAGCAAACAATGAAATAATCACTAGTTTCCAAACACGGCCCATCACTAAGTATAGAACTATAGGAATATCATCTGTGAAAAAGCCACAAACACAGGGAAACCAGTAGAGGGGGGTAGGGAGGGGGATACAAGCCTTAATCTCAATATTAAACTTACACTTCAAAGTTTCTGGCAAACTCTAATCCAAGTCAAGAATTTACCAAAGCAAGACATGAGAAAAAAAAATATTGTGATTGTGAGAAAAAAAAACTCTTACTCAAAAGCTATTGTTTAAGACCTTCGGTCGTTGCCATTGTTTGAGACCTTCAATCGTCTCTCTGTGGTGCTATACTCTAATTACCCTAGAAAAGCGGTTTGTCTCTCTGTGAAAGGGACTAGTTACTAAAAAGGGCGACTTTGCCCTATTTGTATATTTAATGAACTTTTGCGACGGAATTAGCGATAGAAATTAATTCAGTCGCTAAATATTTCAGTAATTAATAAAAACCTAACGACGGATATTTTCTATAGCAATATCTTTTAATATAAATTAAAAATAAATAATATTAGCTGCATAACAAAAACGTTGTTAAACTGGCCGCTCTATCTAAATAATTTTGTCACTCCTCATTGTCGAAGCAACTGTAGAAAAAAAGGACGTTCAAATTTTAGTGCCAATATTTAGTGACGGATTTAGTTTTTTGTCACTAACATGTCGCTATTTTAGATACTAACATTTTTTTTAATATTTTAGTAACCAAATCAATATTTCGTAGCTAATCAGTCGTTAACTAGCGACGGTCGTTGTTTGACGCTATAATCCGCCGCTAAACGCTGTTTGTTTTAAGTGTACTCTCCTCGTAGCGACTTATCTTGAATGACCGAGTGGATATATTCAATCTTAGTTGTCAGATAGATATAATATACATAAGATATGACATACAGTCTTCGATGTTGGCCAGAAATGCATTATATGAAAATAGATAATATGTGAGCTGAGGACTATGGACAACTTATTATTTATTTTGAGACTTATTCATCCCTTTGCAGCAGAAAATTTATGACACGAATGCATGTTTATCAGACCTAGACTCATGTATTGTATTATTTCTTAACGTATTATTTGACACTTCAATAATATTGAAAAATCATAATATATAGGATATATCTAAGTTCTCTAAACAGGAGATGGTTGATTGTCGATTATATACTCCTGGAGGGACCACCTACAAATTGGGTTATCACTATGTTTTTAAAAGTGATTTGTACAATAAAATGAAGAATATTCATATGTGAATAAGTATTGTACTTGCAAGTGTCTTTAAGTTACTAGGCGACCCAAATATTCTTTTTGATATTATATTTTGTTTATCCGGCAGAAGTCCAAGTGATTTTAGATCATCAACCCTCTAAAAGAGTTTCAAATTATATTGTACTTTATATGTATTTCTAACAAATTTAATGGGCATTTATTTCTTTACGATGGGTGAACTTTCAGATTTACCTGCGAATGAGAGCTAATGGCAAATGACATACTTTTGGTCATTTACGGCCACATGAGTGGCTCAGATGTGAAGTCTTTTTAAAACATCTGGTTTGGCTCTCTCAAGAGTCAAATGCCTCAAAAATTTTACTCTATTATATAACTAGTAATTTGCATGTGCTTAAATAAGTTTAGGAAAAATTACGCAGCATAGCATAATTATGAAAGTATTTACATAAAATGGCTATAGTTTTAAAAATTAGCATAATACGACTTTATTTCATTTAATGCACATCATTTACTTTTCCTCTTCCATCTTCTTGGTATCATTGTTCATCATACCAAACCAGATGGTCAACCCAATCTCTCTCTTCCATCTTCTATTCAACCCTCCCCCTTCTTTTTCCTCACGTCTCTCTCTCTTCTCTTTGGCCGCTCTTTGTCAAAATCATAGTTTTTTGACTCGCCTCCTCAAAATCAACTCAAGTCAAGCCGACGACAATTCACCGATCGATCTAATCGAAATGCAAAATTTTGATCGAAGAACGACAGAGCGTATATGATGATGTTCATTTGTTTCTTGTCCCAAAAGTATTTCTTCTATATGTTTTTTTTGATAGAAACTTTTTTTCAAATTAGATGTACTTTTATATTTTGCTTGTATTTTTATATTATGAGGAAGAAGATTTTCATTCATGACTTTTATTTAATTTTTAATTTAAGATATGTGTTTTTTGTATTTTAGATAAAAAAATCTTCATTCGCGTAATTTTTTTGAATTTTTACTAATCAAATCTTTATGATTTTTAGAGAATCAAATAGATTATAGAATCGCATCAGGTAACTATTTTTTATTTTTTGAAAATCCTATTAGTATATTTATGTATACTATGTATTTGACATTATCTTTCGTATGTATTTGATTTTTAAGGCTATTATTTATATTTAGTTGTATTTATGACACAATGCAAAACACATAGATTACAACATAATCATGCTATTATGTTATATAGATATACATACATATATACATACACTTATATCTACACACACATATAAAGTTGTATTGTTATATATTTATCAATAGACACAATTTTTTAAATAGAGATACATATTAGTACTGATTTATGCTTATATATATATATATATATATATATATATATATATATATATAAAAGATTGTATTTATGATACAAATTATTCATTTTTTTAATAATTCAAAAAATGAAAAGTATATGATTATGAAAATAAATCACTTTTTCAGATTTGCTTTACAAGGTGTTAATATAAAATACGAATTTCATTCGTTTAGAGTCTATTTAATTAAGAAATATAATAATTATTATTATTTGCATGAATATGATAACCGATTATAGAAATAAATCACTTTTTCAGATTTTTATAAGGTGTTATAAAAGAAGAATTTCATTTGTTTTAGAGTTCATTTATCTGATTATTTATGTGAAACATAATCCCTAAAATCACTTATCTAATCAGAGCTGTATTTGTATCTCGATGCGTTTTACATATGATAAATATATAGCACATAAAATATTGTCATTTTATGTAATAAATAAAATATTGCTACTTCTAAGCCTATTTTCCCAAAAATATTACCATTTCTATAATTCTTAACTTGTATGCAAAGAGTCAGTAGTTTATTATATAACTTGGGAAATATCTTTCAAGTTGATAAAATATTAGCCATTTGTCGCAATACAATACCTTGGTTCTTGTTCTCAAAAATCTTATGGGTAGTTAATGTTTTAAATAGTTTAATTCAAACGTCTAAAACATTAGACAAAACTCTAATATCATTTAACTAAGAACTTATAAAATAAAATTCATTACATTTCTAATGTCATGACTATATAAGTAACAATTAACCTTTTTTAATATATTAATTGTAATTTATATTTAATTCATGTTTAAAACTTTTAAAAATTAAAATTAATTTTTTATTTTTTTTATGTTTTTTCTTTTTTTTCAATAATATAAAAAAGGAAATTCAATGCCTTCCTACGTCAATATATACAAGAAAATTTTAAATTTTTAATATTAAATTTTTTTTTTAAATTGTATATTTTTTATATTGTTTGTTTTTTGTTTTTGGGGTTTTTTTTTTTTTATGAATTTTGAGTTTTTTTAATTTTTTATTTTTTCTTTGTAAATTTATAAAAAAAATAGTAAAAATAATTATAGAAAGTAGCAATTTATTTTTGTATCGTATTTTTTATATTCTCTTTCCAAATTTCTCCAATTACTCTCCTTTTTTCTCTCACTGTGAATCGCCAAAATTAACTATCCTAGTTTTTCCTTTTTCAAATCCCCAAAGATTTTCTCCGGCATTAATAATCTATTAAAAAGAAAAGAAAATCCCACAAATCAGCGATTTTTTAAAGTTTTTGACTCCGATATGGATAAATCGAAATATCTCTCTCTCTCTCTCTTTAATTTATTTCGATATATATATACACAATACACACACACACACATTGAACACATTATAACGGCATTGTTGCGTACTGTCATCCGTGAGCAACAGCTGGTTTTTCTTTATACAACCAACTACTTGAACAATACCGTTTTCATATTACAATACAAAAATGTATCAATCGATAATAGATCGATACACAAGAATCAAGCACTTATTTCTCGATACATATATATATTGAACATATTATAATAGTATTGTCTCGTATCAATTTTAAAATGTCAATGGTGTTACTACGATACTTGTGATACATATGAAACATACCCAAAGAAAAATATCTTTCAATGCTTTTTGATACATGCATAAGTATCAATTTCACCAAACCTCGCAAGAATAAACACCCCCATCAAACGCTATTTTTGAAGTATTTGATCATCGATATGAATTAATTGTTTAAACTTCTCATATATGGTGAATAAAATCGAGATCAAAACGAGAGATTTACCTACAAATATACAAAGTTTGTTTAATTAGATATTAACTAACAATGTTATAGGAGGAAATTAAGAGTTTGAATTTTTGATACAACACTCAAGATTATCATTAATCTGTATCAGAATTTTTACAAAATGCTACTTTATGTAATTAAAATAAACAAGCTGTTTTATGCAATTTTACTATATAGTGCTATTTATAAAAAATTGCTCTTTCTTTTTTTCAATTATCATAAAATAAAAAAAGTTTCGCTTTTTCAAGATTTTAGCTTGGATTGCTTATACGAGTTAGCAAATTAGGTCAAATTTTATCTATCATTAATACCTACCTGTTGATCTATTTTTTCTCCTTTTTATTTGCAAAATCTCCTCCTTTTTTCTTTTAAAAAAATTATTTACATCACCATTCAGTTTATTTCTAATAATACCTATTTCATGAACAACTGCTTACACAATTTGAATTAATTTTGATTTTTTTGTTACAATAAACTGTGAAACATTATCATAAGACAAACAAAATACGTAAAACCTAAAAGAGCAGCTAGAGGATTCAACCATCTTCCATAAGGGCAGAAAAACAACAGCTAGTTACAAAATTTCTAAACCAAATATCTACCTCTCCTAGCTTTATTTGAACTTCTAACTCTCTATCATCTATCCTCTCCTTCATTCCATTTCATTTGCGTTATTAGAAACAAAATTTACCATCGTAATCAATAAAAATTTGTGATTTTCCCACACATTTTTCGCTAGGTATCGGCCGGTTCGCCTGGTTTAGCGTTATCAGTTTAACTTATCAATTATCGGTTTGTAGACATGCTAAACCATTCAAAGAACCGTTAAGATATCGATTAATCGTTATTGATCATTACCGATTCAATTATCGGGTTAACTGCTAAGATCTCATATGAAAATTTCATAAGTCATAAGTATGTTTTAGCTAGAAAAACTATGAAAAGAGAAAGAGCATATAAAATTAGACCAACTAAAGCACCGATTTTAATTTAGATTTGAATAACATCACTTTCACTTGTCATTGACAACCCAATTCATCGCCTTGCTAGAATACTTTATATATTGAAGGCTAAAATTATAATTTAATAAATTATCGCCCGGTTCACACCAAGTGTGTTGTCAAACCGATAACCGAACCAATAACCCAATAACTTGAGATAATAAACCGATAATCGAACCGTTAAACCAATAACCTGAATTATTAATCCAATAAATCAATATCGGTTCGCATTATTGATTTAACCGTTAATTTGGTATAGTCCTATTTCCGCCGAACTTGATCAGTGGAAATTGCATGATGGGGAAAAGTTTCCATTGAGATAGTGAGAATTTTATGGGATTTTTTCATGTGAAACACTATTATTTTTTTTCTTTTCCCACCGATAATCGGTGGGTATAGTCACTTAACATTTTCCGGTAAGAAATCAGTGGGAAAATAATAATCTTTTAGTAGTGTATATCGATTAGTACAGTTTTTTCTTTGAAGTGTTTTCAATCTCTAGCCTTCCAAATGTGATATATCATTGCCCCAAACAAAGCTGTGGTCAGTTTTTTTTTAATCTGCTTCCACTTCTTTCCTTTGATCCATCTCAAACACTATTGTACCCTTTCTTGATAGACAAATGACTGACCATATTTTCAGCTTGTCCTTCAGTTCTACATGTCATATGAAGTACGTCTTGAATTTCTGATATTTCTCTCTTTCTAGCCATTGCAAGCCCTGGTCTTCAGGGTTGATCTGTAGATCCCTTGAAACTGATCTAGTTCTATTATGTCTGCCCCAACTTCACATTACATTACTGAAACTGTGTTTGTTAAGATCTTTCAGGTCCCTTTTCAATCTCTTCAGCTTGTTCACCACTTGGATCATCCAACATCTACCCATTGCTTATAATTCCAAACACTTTTCTATTATAGTAAGAAATTGAGGGTGTTGCAGAACATAAAATGCTTCCTCCTCCCTTTCCTAGAGTTCACCAGTTGGATATGTAATGGGGACAATGGTCATTAATTCCATCTGGCAAAAATGTTGGACCACAGGTTGGCAATTTGTCGTGTTGTCTAGCCAGTCTCTATTCACAAATATCCTATTAATGTTTAAGTAAATCCTTGTATCACCGTGCCTATCATTTCATTTGTACCTGTTTCCATTATGAGTCATTTCTATCAAATTACAAGTCTCCACACAGTCGGGGAACTCACCATTTCTCTCCAAGTGATTGCATTACCACCTATCTTGTCCTCCATTTTCAAGACTGGTATCTGATAAGCCTGCTACACAATGTCAAATAATGTCATAACACCTTCACCTCTCTTGGAATTGAAAGCATACACTACAGTCAACACAAATGTCTTCTGCTCTTGTATGTTTAGGACTTGACATGAAACTACTGGTGCATTTAGATCAATGACACTGACTTGAAAATAGTCAGACCCCCAAGAGATCCAGATTCTGCTATTATAGTGTGTCTCAAGTTTGTATCATATTTCCAACTACTAAATATATTTTTGCAACATTTTCAAATTTACTGATCTTAACTTGGTTTTCACCAAAGCCATTAAATCAGCTTTTGTATTTGTGCAAAGAAGCTTTACCTTCTTTTGCTTTATCGGGACAGTTAAGTCCCCTTACATTCCAACAACAGAGCAGATCATCCATTCAACGAGATGAGAATGTCTAGACCACCCACATTTCCTCACTACTCCAGATATGACATGTTGACGGTTCTATATCGTTTAAAGCTTTTGAAAGGGCTTCTGGTAAGTGCACTATGCACTTGTTATATTTGCCTATGTTGTATTGGCAATGGAGTGACCCACCATGTGATCACCTTGTTTGCCTGCTTCGCTGTAGCACGTTTGCTAGTTCCAGTTCCTTCCTACCAGTGACCCTCTGAACAATAGCATTTGATGGCATTACCCTTGCTTGCCATTAACATCTTTTGGGATGGTATACCCCATTCTCACAGATAGCGTATGTTATGTCCATACGCCAAGAGTTTTGCCACCTTAGTCCTTTGATTTTAGTTGATATATAATTTCTCATTTTAATGATAAATTAATAATTTATCCATTGAGTATAATTTGATCAATATCTTAATTAAATTTTGAAAAATCAAATGGCTCGACATAACAGACATTCTGAGTTGCTCTCATATATAGAAAATTTCTCAAAACCTTTTACTTGAAAATTTTGCCATATAACTTGATAATTAGTACGAAAATTAATCCAAAACAATAAAGGTAAACTAATGTAGTCAAATAAAGAATATGTAATAATAAGTAAGCTATTTTGTAGGTAAAATTTTCTGATTTTGGGGCTCTTTCATGAACTTATAAAAAACCTAATTGAATTAGCTGAAAATTAATCGATTGACCAACATTACTATCTAAATTTTTGTTGTCAGTGGTAGATATATTATTATACATAAGAAGACACCCACATTCCTATTCAATATCTTTGTTGTCAGTCATAGATATATTATTAAATATAACATGACACAAACTTCAAATACCAAATTTGCCGCCTGATTCTATTTTGATTTCACTCTCCAAACACACTTTGTATTCCATTGTACTAACATGGTAGAGTGGAGATGAAAAGGGATCAAGATCGAATAGACCGATACTTATAAGTAAAACACAAGTCATGCCCGAAACGACAAAACCTAAATATTTGTTTTAAAAGATGTTGGAGTCACGGCAGTTAGCTTCAAAAGCTCAATATATGGCGCTTAAACAATATAATGCAAGAATACATAAGACAAAACAGACAAAAATGCACTATCAAAAGCATCGAACTTTCAGCTTACGAGTCTCATCCTATGATTTCTTCTTGAGCTTTTTAACCTTTGTTCAGCCGCAAGCCTAGCAGCACACTCCTTCGATGCAATTGTCAAATACATATAAACGTTGGTTCATAAAAAGGAACGACATGGACTGTCCGAATTTATTTAAGTTGAGGCGAGTGTTTTTTTTAATTTGTTGGTCCATAAAGCACTATGTACAGACGTAGTGCATCCATATAATTAAAAATTGCCATGAACAATAACAATCAAGATTACCATTTCACCTATTCGTCTAATTTGCTCCTCGTGGGACCTCTGCATTTGGTCCTTCAATTCTTTCATCTCTTGCTCAGAATATCCTGATGAGGAATCAAGCTTAGCTCTCTGATCATGATCCTTCCTGTAAATGAGACTCATAAGCTGACAACAAAGGTTCTAGCCCCACTTGACGAGTGAAAAGGAATAATCATAAATGGAATTGAACCAATTAGTGACTGGTACTATGTAAAACCTTCAATTCCTTGAACAAATTGTTGGTATATGGCTTTCCTTCCTTCTTTTCGACAACCAAATTCGCTCTTTCAGTTGCTCTGCTTTCTTAATTGGGTCTCGAGTGTTGTTGTCAAAAAGCACTAGCCTATTTTGACACATAGCTAGTGTTTCCTGTAATGGAAATACAAATCATTTATCTGGCGGAACAATCTTCACACTCATCACCATCCACAATTTCTTATACTGAACCCAGGAATGCTAAGAGGCAATAAAGACATTTATAAGATCTGTACATGTAATCTTACCTCCAACGGGTCAGGGAAGTTGGAACCCAAGTAATCATCCAAACTCACATCAAGATCTTCAAGATCATCTTCACCAGTGAATACCACAATCATGTAGTCGTTGATTTTTCCACCAAAGAAGTGTTGAAAACTCTTGAAAAGAGCTACCTCTTACGGAAAGAACTAAAAGAACAGCATGGATGCCATCTTTAGCCAAATCAAAGCATCGGAGCAATTTCATTCCTAACAATTTCTGGACCAGCTATGATTTGCCACAATCTTAATTAGGCATGTAACAATTAAGAGACTCACTCTGTATTAGGCACTTCTGGAGGATATTTTAGTCTGTGCCCTGAAAGTTCTGCGCTCTATATTGCTGAAGTTTTGAAATGAATTCGCACGGATTTAAAGCACAAGTTATGAAATTAGACTATGTACACGTACAGAATTCTTTAATAATCAAATATTATTTTAGCAAACACGTAGCAAACTTATTCAGTAAATAAATTGACTACTATAAGATAAAAGCTTAATTTCCGTGATCAAGCACATCATAGTAGTTACGGGAAAATTGGTATATGTGTACCAGGCGTGTCGATCACATCTAGTATTTGGCCTTTTGGCAATTGGGCTCTTTGGGGGACCTCAAGCAGGTCGATGTAACACCAGCAGATTGAGGCATCGACCTAAACGCCTTTCTTCCAAGTATGCTATTGCCTGTTGAACTTTTTCCATCTCCAGCACGTCCAATTCCCAACCATCACTTAAAATTGCACTTCCACCATCTTATCTCATTGAGTTTCAAATACCTACAATAAAAGGTCTAACTTATAAGATATTAATCGACAAAAAGGAAAAAGTGTAATTCCTTTTCTGCTGCACTTGAGAAAAATTCGCAGTTGAAGCTTTACAGAGAGATCGAGAGACTAAGGAGATATGGAGAGTTTTGAGGTATACTCTAACGTTTCTTGTAAACAGAGCAGCGTGCCCCTGCTGAATAGTCAATTGGACCCTTGTCTTTGCATAAGAATTTGGAAAAATTACATGGACACTACATTATTATCCTAAAATTATTATTTCTATCGAATTTATCAAATATATTATGATTTTTTATTTTATTCTAAAAATATTAATTTGTATTTATCATAATATAAGATCCTTATACGATATAAGGCAATTCCCACCCTACATATTCCAAATTTCAAATTATCCCAAAAAACAGCTTATTATGTCAAAACTTTCTCAAACAACGTCATATTTCTTCCCCCCAATGTATGCTTTTTACTCTATTGATCATCCATAATTTTAGTAAAATATCATCTATTAAAAAACTTTTGAAGATTGTTTCTTCAAAAGTGGTATTATCCTCTCACTTTTTTATTAAGGTAAAAAACACTATAAATCTACAACTATCTCAAATTTCATTTATGCTATATTTCTTTTTTTTTATTTTTTTATTTGCACTATCAATTTAAAATTTATAATTTTCAAAAACAAAAAAAAACTAATATAATTAAAAATATTATTTATGCTATTTTTTGAATTTATTTTATTACTACGCCATTAACGCACGGTACGCGCATACACTTTCGACGTATATTATACATGTATCGTACGTATATATGATGTTAATAAGTATAAATCTTCTATAGCCGATATAAATAAAGTAGATAGGTTACACAAAATTTCTTAAAAGAATGCAAGACAAAAATGCCCTTATTTTAAAACGGTCTTGGTGCTCATTCCTCAAACTCAAGGCCTTTAAATTTTGCCCTTCTACTTTTTATGACCAAAAATGGTGGTGATTGAAAGACGCACAACCAAAAAAAAACAAGTCGCGATACATAAGTTTTCGACACAAATTATGTCTCAGTACATAAATTCATAGTTTATGCATCAAGGGCATAAATTTAGTAGCATGACATAAATTCAGAATCATTAACTTGTGTTTTCTAGGGCTAACTTGTGTTTGGTTATTTTGGTTTAAAAAAATATAAAGAATAAAGATTTGCTCTTTGCAAATTAAATAACAAATGAAAAACGCTTACCTCCCAACTTTGCTTTAAAAATCAAACTTCCCCTCAACTTTGAACAATAGACATTTTCCCTCTTTTATTCTAATTGACTTTTTAAAATATTTATTTTAACTTGTTATTTTCAATCATCCATTTATGTAATATTTTTTATATTATATATAATATTTATTTTTTAATCTAGATATTTATATTTCCTTATTTAAACTTACTAACAATATAGTTTATTTATATCTAGATATGCAACTTGTCACAAAACTAATATTATTTACTATTTTTTGTTTTATTATTATTATTAAAATATTATATGCATTAAAATGCGTATATATGTATGTGCATGCATGTGTGTTTGTGTTTATGTGTCTCCTCTTTTCTTATCCTCTATTGTTTATATAAATAAACAAAATTTTGATTGTTATTAATAGAATATTTATAAATTATAATTTAAAATTAGTTTACATTATAAATAAATAATCTTTAAATTTTTCTTTATTTTATTAATTTTTTTATATTTCATGCATTGAAAATATATTTTTTATTTTCATTTGTATAATAAATATTCGAGTTTTGATTATTATTAATAAAATTATTTTTCAATAATTTACTTCATTGTAGAACACACAATTATATACTCAATTATTATTTTTATTTTTATTTTAAAGCAATTTTAAAACTTTTTAAAAAACTCAAATCCAACTAAATTTTAAATTTGAAAAATTATATATATATATATTGTGATTTTAAAGAAGTGAAAGAAGAAAATAAAGTTGATAATGTAAGGGTTAAAATAACATTTTAAAAAGTCAATTAGATAAAGGGGAAAATGTCTATTGTTCAAAGTTGAAGGGAGGAGTTCGATTTTCGTGCTGTAAAGTTAGGTGGGGGTGAAACGATTTTCACCGATTATATAATACTTAATTTATGCCTTCAGGATATATTCTCGAAAAAGATTTGCTTGGTGAAATTAAGCATACTCAAGAATATTTTGTACAACTTGATAAATCTGAACTAGATAAGGAGGCTGATAAATATAGAAGTTATCTGGTAGTATATGTGATCGGGGAAACCCCGGGGTACAATGCTATGAATCGATATATTCAGCAGAACTGGACTAAAGTGAAGACACCTCAAATCTACTTACATGATGAAGGGTACTACATAGTTAGATTTCAATCAATGGAGGATATGAACTCAATTTTGAGAGGAGGGCCCATACTATTAATTATAGACCTATGATTTTGAAGCAATGGTCTGGAGATCTGAATTTTAACAAGGATTTCTTAACGGAAATTCCTCTGTGGGTCACTTTTCCCAAGCTCCCTATGACAGGATGGAGTTGTGATTTTTTAAGTCGAATTGCAAGTGCCATCGACAATCCCTTGTTTGCTGATGAGTGTACAACAAAACAAACACGAATATCCTATGTTAGAGTTTTCATTGAAGTCAATGTAACAAAACCACTACTTACTAAAGTTTTGGTTAGGGAACCTACGGGGAAGGAGTATGAGCAAGAAGTAAATTATGACTGAAAGCCTCAGTTTTGTTCTAAATGTATGAAAATTGGGCATATATGTCAGAATCAAACTCTTCCTACCCAGTCACTGTCTAAATGTAGGAGGAGGAGAACAGACAAAGTGACTCAGGAGTGGCAGACTTAAGGGAAAAATACTGCTACAGCTCAAGAGTTGCAAATTGCACCTGAGGTTGAAACTATGCAGGTTGTTACTCAAGTGGAGGAAGTTTCTATTACATGTCAGAGCCCTACTAAGAATAGGCTAGTAAGGGCTAATAGCAATCAGAAACTACTTGGATCAAATAGAGGTGAAGGAGAGGCATCAAACCTTCAATGGAATGATCATGATTTCCCGGTACTAAGTGCAGAAAATCTGAAAAATAGGAGTGAATCTAGGCATAGAAGGGGACAAAACATAACTAATTCCACCATCAGAGATAGAGGTGGAACATCTTTGCTGAATTGATGACTTGGTTATTTTAGAATATCAGAGGCTCCAATAAGAAATATAAACAGAAGGAGCTTCATCATTACATGAGAATGAAGAGTGTGAAAGTGGCTGGACTGGTGGAGATAAGAGTGAAACAACAGACTCAACATATAATACAGAATCTATTGCCAGGTTATTTGAGCCTAAGTAATTATCAATATGCAGATAATGGTAGAATTTGGCTTCTATGGGAGAACAGTTTTTATAAGGTTCAGGCTCTTAAAATAGAAGCTCAAATGATTCATTGCCTCCTTACTAATAGACAGGATGGGAATGAATGGTTGATAACTGTGGTATATGGGTTTAACTCTATAGAGCAGAGAAATGCGTTATGGAAGAGCTTGCAAGCAATTTCTCAAAATGCACATATTCCTTGGTTAGTTTGTGGTGATTTTAACTTTGTCTTATACTTACAGGACAGGAAATATGGTAATCCTATCGCAGCTGCAGAGATTAAAGATTTTTCAGAATGTATACTCTAAGGCTTACTGAGTTAGCTTGGAGAGGGGACTATTATACATGGAGTAACAGGCAGCAAGAAGGAAATAGGAAATAGGATTATGAAAGATCTAGGTATTGAAGTTAATCTACCAGTAAACATTTTTACTGACAGCAAAGAAGCAATTCAGTTGGCAGCCAACCCAGTATATCATGAACGAACAAAACACATTGAGGTTGATTGTCATTTTATACGGAAAAATATAGTACAAGGGTTGATTTGCACCAAGTATATATCTACTCAAGAGCAACCGGTAGACTTACTAACTAAAGGATTAACTAAAATCCAACATCACCTTCTTAGTTCCAAACTTGGAGTTCAAAACATATTTTGCACTACCTAGTTTAAGGAGGAGTGTTAATGATGGTGATAAGTAGATTAGTTAGTTAAAGGTAGTTAGTTAAGTTAACAACAGTTGGTTAGTTAACTGTTAATAGGATAGTTAGCTAGTTAGCATTCGTAAGTCTTGATGATTGAAGATGCATATCAACTTGATGTAGTCTATAAATACTAATGTTTGTATACACAATAACACACAAGTTGAATACATTTTTTTCTGATTTCTCTTCTCACATACGCTCCTTCTCTCCTCTACTGCATTCATTCATCTTCTTTTTCTTTTTCTTTTTCTTCTTCTTCAATCCTTTACTGATTCTTGTTGATCCTTCTATCAATATCAAGATTATATTTTATGACATGGTATCATAGTATTGCAAGCTGATAATCCTAGCATAATTTCAAGTTCGATTCTGTTCACTTCCGCAGACATATCAAGGTTAAGATTTACAGCAAGTTCTTGAGAATTAAACCATGGCTGTTAATGGTGAAACTGGTGCTGCTCACTCTCAACAATCTGGAAACATCAACACACCTGGAGTCGACTACAATCATCCATTGTTCTTGCATCCCTTAGATGTAAGTGAAATTCAAATCATATCTTTTCAGTTAACTGGGGTAGAAAATTTCTCATTATGGTTTAGATCCATGAAGATTCCACTGCTAGGTAGAAATAAATTGGGAATGGTGGATGGTACATGCTCTAAAGAGTTGTTTCCTGGATTAGAGGGACATTTAGAAAGAGTTAATGTCATAGTTCTATCATGGCTCATGAATTCTGTTTCCAAGGGACTTTTTGGCAGTATAATGTATGCCTCGAGTGCTCAAGTTGTTTGGGATGATCTGTTTGAAAGGTTTAACAAGATGGATGGTTCAAGAACATTCAATCTGCATAAAGAAATTGCAACTCTTAGTCAAGGCACAAGTTTTGTGTCCACATACTATTCAAGGCTCAAAGGGCTGTGGGAAGAATTTGAGACCTTGATTCCTCCACCAACGTTCTTGCGACAAGTCGAGGGACTTTGTTCTGCACCTTTAGAAACTGAAGTTGTTCCAGTTTCTTATGGGCTTAAGTGAATCTTATATGCAAGCCAGAAGCCAGATCTTAATGATGAATCCAGTCCCTAGTGTCAATCAAGCTTATTCAATGATACTTAGTGATGAAAGTCAGAAGGCAGTGATAAATCCTGCAGGAGTTATGGGAGCAGGTCCTTCAAATACTCAAGGTTCTTTTGAGGCTGTAATGTAATCAAAGTCAGGTGGAAATCAAAGGTTCAAGAAGAATTATAATATGTTTTGTGACTTCTGCAAGATAAAAGGTCACACAAAGGAAAATTGTTTCAAGATCATAGGATATCCACAAGCTCTCAAGTTTAAGAAAAGAGGAGGAAATACTTCTGCTCACAATGTGATTGCTGAGACTGCTGGTTCTGGATCAATGAGTTTACCAGATCAAGTTCATCCAAGCCACAAAGGATTCTCACATGGTTATATGCAAACTTAGAACTTTGGATTTCATGTTGATCAGAATTCAAGGTCAGAAGATCAATCTGTTGAACAAGGTTCAAGTTCTCAAAACTCTCAAGTTGAAGCATCACCTTGACCAAGGATCAGTATAACCAAATACTACAGCTGCTGAACAAATCTTCAGAAGCTTCTCACTCAGCAAATGTAGCAGGTATGAATGCTGCGCTGTTTTTTCACAAAGGTAAGCGAGAATGGACAGTAGACACAGGTGTTACAAACCACTATTGCTAAATATATATCCTATGACAAACTATCTCCTACATATCAGGCTTATTCGACAAAGATGTCTAGTATCTCAGAACCTCAGTCATACAAAGAAGCAATGAATGATCCTAGGTGGACAGAAGCTATGCAAGCATAGATCAAGGCACTACAAGACAACCACACTTGCGAGATTGTCACCTTACCAGAAGGTAAATCACCAATAGGCTGCAAATGGATATTTAAAGTCAAGTACAAATCTTCCGGTGAAATTGAAAGATTGCTGCACAAAGAGGGTGGCATATTCATCAAATGGATGTATTCAATATTTTCTTACAAGAAGATTTACATGATGAAATCAATATGGAATTACCTCAGGGATTTGTGTGTCAAGGGGAGAAAAAAGTATGCAGACTCATCAAATCCCTTTGTGGATTAAAACAAGCACCAAGACAGTAGAATGCCAAATTGTCTGAGGCATTGTTGAGCTTTGGTTTTAAACAAAGTGAGCACGATCACTCTCTGTATACTAAACACACATCATCAGGATCCATTTTTGTTCTTATATACGGGGATGATATGTTCATCACAGGAAGTGATCTTCATCTTATTGAGCAGACCAAAACTAAGCTAAGTCATACCTCTAAGATGAAGGATTTAGATGAGCTTAAATACTTCCTAGGAATAGAGTTTGCAAGATCAGATAAAGGAATTCTAATGCATCAAAGAAAGTATGCATTAGAACTCATATCTGAGACAAGAAGTGGCGGTGCAAAGCCAGCTGCAACTCCAATTGACATCAACGGCAAGCTAACTACAAAGATGTATGATGACTATATTAAACCAGAGACAATAGAGAATGATCCACAAGTTGATCAAGGAATATATCAAAGGTTAATAGGAAAGCTTTTGTATCTAACTATGACTAGGTCTGATATATCATTTGGAGTGCAGACTCTGAGTCAATTTCTCCAAGAACCAAAAAGATCTCACATGGAAGCTACTCTAAGGATCATAAGATACATCAAAAGCCAACTAGGTCAAGGAATTCTATTATCAAGCATACAAGATAACACTATCACAACATTTTGTGATGCTGATTGGGCAGCATGCCCTCACTCAAGGAAATCTGTTTCAGGCTAATTGATCAAACTGGAAAACTCATTTACCTAGAAATCAAAGAAATAATCTAGTGTTTCAAGAATTTCAGCAAAATCAAAATATAGAAGCATGACGTCTACTGTTACTGAAATTATATGGATATTGGGACTTATGAAATATCTAGGTGTTGAAGTTAATCTACCAGTAAACATTTTTACTGACAGCAAAGAAGTAATTCAGTTGGCAGCCAACCCAGTATATCATGAATGAACAAAACACATTGAGGTTGATTGCCATTTTATACGGGAAAAGATAGTACAAGGGTTGATTTGCACCAAGTATATATTTAATCAAGAGCAGCCGGTAGACTTACTAACTAAAGGATTAACTAAAATCCAACATCACCTTCTTAGTTCCAAACTTGGAATTCAAAACATATTTTGCACTACCTAGTTTAAGGGGGAGTGTTAACGATAGTGATAAGTAGATTAGTTAAAGGTAGTTAGTTAAGTTAACAACAGTTGGTTAGTTCACTGTTAATAGGACAGTTAGTTAGTTAGCATTCATAAGTCTTGATGATTGAAGATGCATATCATCAACTTGATGTAGTCTATAAATATTCATGTTTGTATACACAATAACACACAAGTTGTATACAATTTTTCTGATTTCTCTTCTCACATACGCTCCTTCTCTCCTCTACTGCTATTCATTCATCATATTCTTCTTTTTCTTCTTCTTCAATCTTTTACTGATTCTTGTTGATCCTTCTATCAATATCAAGATTACATTTTATGACAATAAGATCTCTACATGTAATCTTACCTGTAAGGGCTTAGGGCAGTCGGCGCCTAAGTAGTCATCCAAAGTCACATCATTAACTTCAAGATCATCTCCACCAGTGAATACCACAATCATGTAGTCGTTGATTTTGTTACCGAAGAAGTGCTTAAAACTCTGGACAACTGCCTGTTGTTCTCTTGTAAAGCGACTTCTTACAGAAAGAACTAAAAGAACAACATGGATGCGATGCCATCTCTTGCCAAATCGATGCATCTAACAATTTCATTCCTAACAAGTTTTGGATCACCTGAAAAGTCAAACAACCCTGCAATTCCCACAATCTTATTAACTATCAGCAACTCTAGTAATTAATTGAAGAATGTAAAAATTAAGAGATGCAGTGCAAAAATTCATTCTAAACAAGGAGAATTCCCTCTGTATAATGCACTTCCACGTAATCTTTCTTTATGCAAACTTGATGCACCATAGACTACATTGACATTCTGACACCCTGAATCGAGGTGCCTCTAATCTCAGGTTTACCAACCTCTCTAGTTACAGAGAGAGCAGAGGGGCTTCGAAACCTTAATTCAAGCTAGAAATATCGCTAGCAAACTAGCCATATAAATCTAGGTAAGTGGTGACAATGAGGTAGGATAAAATGGTATTTGAACCTGCGCAAGCCTCCTTATCCTAAATAGCCTCTTTAGATAAGGGGACTACAATATAATACAACAATAACTCTAGGAATGAACATTGGTTACCAAAATTCCGCAATGTTCATAAGCTTTTAGAGATTTTTAGTACGAAATGATGGGCTCAACTCCTGCGACTTCCACAAAGAAATTTTGTTAATGCCTTGAAATAGAATACAGTTCTGCCCTACATATGTTGTTGAAATTTGGGATGAATACGTACGATTTTAAAGCATAAGGACATTGTAATTAATATAGTTACATAAATAATCAACATACTTAGCAAAGAAGTATCAAGCTTCTTTCATAAGGAATTTAACTGTTAGTTTGCTGCATATGAGTTGTAATTGATTATTAGATGATGATGATGATGCAAACATGTAAACATATATACACACATACAGTCAAATAAACCAATTTGCTATACGTACCAGGTGTGTCAATCACATTTAGTATTTGGCCATTAGGCAATTGGGTTGTTTGGATCTCACAGGTCGATGTAACACCAGTAGATTGAGGCATCGACCTAAATTCCTTTCTTCCAAGAATGCCTATTGCCTGTTGTGCTCTTACCATCTCCAGCACGTCCAAGTAGAACAACTGTCCGAGCTTCATTGTTGGCAAATTCCCAGCCATCACTTAAAATTGTACTTCCACCCATCTTATCTTATTGAAACAAATTACCTAAAATAAAGGGCTCAGGTCGGGGTTAATATGATGTTAACAGAAAAGGTTTTAAGTTATATATATTGCCTCAAGTCAATTAAAATAAAAAGGATATTCATAGACCTCTTTACACGAGTTGCTATAATATGTAACAAAAGTAACCTGATTGTGTTAAAAAGTCTTACACTAATGGTGTATATAACATAATACTAAGAATCAAAAAAAGGTTAATGATTCTAGTGAAACACAAAAAGGGCGCAAAATCAACCAACAGAAAAATAGAAACTCACTGTCAGTTTGTGTTTGGTACAGAAATAATTGAGATTCATAATACGTATCATATAAATATTATAATAAGCTTCATTAAAATTCAAATGAAGGAAAACATTTTTCTCAATTTTGACCAATTTTTCTTCAGAAAAAACAAGTTTGCATGAGCCCATTCCACACTAATTG
>JACEIK010000170.1:75751-140423 GCA_018107945.1 Datura stramonium | reverse complement strand
TAGTGTTTTGAATAAATTATATACAAATACTTTTTGAAAAAATATTATTTTCTTATTTAGCAACTAATGAGTAAGAAATTTGCTTATTTTGCTAGAAAACTTTTTCTCTTTATTTAATTTTTTTTTCTCCAGAAAAGGGCAAAAATGCCCTTAATGAGAGAGATCTCTCATTTCATCCTCCTCTCTCTCAAGTTCCTTCTGGCTTGTAATCTTCATGACACTTTAAGGTTAGAACATGTTTATAATATATAGTTCCTCTAACTATTTGGAGCTTGAATTTCAAGAATGAATAGGATTATGGTACTGAGTATTTAAGTTGGTATGCGGCATTTACTCGTAACATCAATTTCTTTTAGAGTTGTTGTGCTAGTGAGAAGGCTCTCCAATCATATATATCAATTTGAAAAAATATTTGAAGTGTTTGTGGCTCTTTTCGTGGAATTTTTTTTACTTCATTTGCAATAATTTTTTGGAGTTGTTATTTGCTTAAACTATCTTGTCAGTGTTATTATTTAATACAGAATTACGTCATTCTCATTTCCTTTCGAGTTAAAGAAATTTATGGTTCTTTCGCTGTTTGGCTCATGCTTTGTCTCTTGTTGTCCTGACCGAAGTGAGAATCAAAAATATTTTGTTAAAGACATTCCTCATTAATATCATTATGGCTCTCGAAGGCATGTGCGGTAGCAATATCAAACCAAATATGACGAGTAGTGGGATCCTGAGCTAACCCTCGGCTAAATCTTGAAAATCGTAATGTCATAATACTTTTTAAATCCTCCTAGCTAGCCATTATCCTACTACAATAATTCTTGCTAAGAAGAATGCTCATATTGTGGCAATTCCACCCAGAAGGTAATGGGTTACTCTTACAGCACATCCTCGTATAATGCTCAAGGCTCTCGACCGAATAGCCGGAGCAACTTTTAATTTATTATGAGTCCAAACAGTGGATTCAATAAGTTCTTGACAATAACCACGTCCGCTGAAGTAAAAACATTAATACTAAAAGCCCGGACAAAAAAAAAATCATATGTAGATAATGAAGAACTATATATATATAAGACTGAATTACCTAGGATGCTTGTGTCTATAAGAACGAGCTGTTCAGCCATCACAGAAGTACGAGGAAGGGAAATTCATACTCGAATTGTCCAAAATTGTTAAAGATAATTGGTAGCTCATAATGAGAGTCATTTTGATTTTACACTCAGTACTTTATATATGTAAGTATTTCCTGTTTATGAGGTTTCACTCTATAAAACTTTCCAACAGAATTATCATATCCGTATTGTCACTTTTATTTCACGTTATGACGTTCCTTGTTCCTTATAGATTCACTGATTTGGTTACTTTTATGTCACTTAATTCTTCTGTATCCGCGATCTAATTCATTCTATCCTCTTCATTTTGCTGTGTACAATATGATTGTTTATCAGTGCCTATATTTATTGGTAAAGAGTGAACACTTCAACATACTTTCTAAGCTTATCATAAGGTCAAATTCTTACAAGCCCCAATATCATTGTGAACAGTTCAAATACACAAAATAAGGTACTAGTAATTTAAGCAACATACAATCATCAGACATTATACGTCATAAGTTGTAGACACCAAATTCTCAAAGCGCTTGATGGGGATTTTACCTGCATCAAAAGAAACACGAATCATCAGTGGAGAAACATGTAATTTTACATTTTGTTCAAACATATATTTTGAGCTTAGTAGTTTTTGCAATCACGCTATCATGTTTGTCACCTAAATGATATCTACAGATAGCTAGATGTGACTTGATAGTGCAAAAAAATTTAATTAATTACAGCAACGGTTTGTATGACTTAAACTCATAAAAATTAATGGTGAGATAATATAAAGTTTTTTTTTGTTTTTTTTTTTGGAGGAGTTGAAAGACTACATACCCTACTGAAGGTCAAGGGACTTCTTGTCATGATGATGATGAGGAGGAGGCAATGGATCATAGGAAGAGACACCTTGGCTTTCCATCATATTAAGTTGAAGCATATTTCTTGCTAAATATTGCTGTATTGCACTGTACTCTTGCCCACCTGCAGGCATCATGCTTAGCTCCTGAAGCCTCTCATTTTCTGCTATCTGAAAAGCAATAATTTTTTCATCAACCCATAAGCGAAAACAACTGAATGACAAATTGCAATTTTCGTCCCTCGGTTTGTAGCTGGTATTACGTGTTCAAGTGCTCACTCCAAGGATTATCGATGTATTAAGCCTATTTGTAAATATAAAAATGTATACTTTAAGAAAGACGTGGTACATGAATTAGATAGATGTACTATCTAAATAGAAACTTATTGGACTTTCAAGAAACAAAATTCATCGATTGTGAACAAATTAAGGGAATATAATATATTTATTTAACAGTACCTTTGATCTAAGGAATGCATTCTCCTGTTCCAGTTGAATTTCCTATTAAAATAGCAAGTTGAAGATTAAGCATAGTGATATCTGGTCTGAATCCCAAAACTGAATAAGGATATATGGAACAATTTTCAAGAAATTAATTACCCTCTTCTGCAAATTCTCAGTTTCAGCCAGTATCATCTCATGCTGTGTTCAACCACACATAAGAAACACCAAACCCATTAATATGAGGATTTGTATATATGATCAACATAAATATTTTGCTACTTAAAGCTTAACATTGTCACTACACGCAAGAGTGTTAAATGGACAGATTGAGTTAAATTTGATCTAGTTAAAATGAGCGAATCATTAATCCGTGCATCCAAAAGTTACTTCAGCTGAAACGGAATGAGAATCAAGATTGAACTAAATAATGAATCATAGCCCAATAGTACCCTTCAACTCTTACCAAATGTCAATTAGTTTATTTATTTTCTTATAATTGTTTAATTATCAAAGAAATCTAATAAAAAAAGTTCCTTCTTACGATTTCATATAATATATCAAATAAAAAAATTAACAAGATTTCTAATTAAGCAATTTAAGTTATAAATTTAGTCCAAACCAACTCAACTTTCAAATGATAGCTGAGTTGAATTGAGCGGATCAAAATACCTTAAGTCAAACTTGAGCAATGTCGGACAAATCATATTTCCATAAAATAGTTTTGCCACGTGGCCATGATTAAAAGTTTACATGTCAAGCTTTGAAGCCTAAATGACGGGAAAAGAAATAATGGCAAAAAAGAAAAACAAAGTAACATAACTTAGTAATTTAAGTATACCTTTTTTGACCTGATTCTACTGATGCCTCGTTCAAGTCTGTTTTCCAACTGCTTCAGCTCCCTTACATTCAAAGAGCTTAAGCCTTCACCAACCAGATGCCTACACGTACATATAAAATATAATTTTTACAAAACAATTAATGGAATTAGTTTTTAGAGTCATCTCAAATTTAATTTAATTTAATTTAATTTATGGATAAAATATGACGTTACCTGTTTGAATTTTGCATCATCTGTATCTGTTGGCGCAGCTTTTTTGATTCTTGTTGGTAAAACTACATTCATGATGATGCCCAAAATTAAAATATCTTCTTTTAAAAAAAATAATAAATAAAAGTTTCATGCAATCACTTATTTATGAAAAATTTGCACTTCCACTACTTGTGAAAACAGCATCGCAAAAATGCAAGGTGAAGCATATAATATATTTTGATAATTTGGTTTTTTGAACGGACCTTGCACGTAGCAAAAACTTAATGCATGAAATTGCTTTTACTATTAATTAGTCAACAAATATGCAATTGAATAAAAAAAATCTTATATTTTATGCATTTGGAAATAATTTTAAATGGTATTTGGTTAATTAGTTACCTGAGCATTGAGCTCTTGAGTGGTGCAAGTATTAGAGGTTTCTGCAGTTGCCTTCTTGTACCGTTCAATAGTTGCTTTAATGCTGTGGATACCAAAAGTTTTCAACAGTTTTATAATAGTAATAAACAACAAAATATGTAGATAAGAAAAATACAAAAAACACTCTAACAAAGGACAAGAAAGGTGCGTCAAATGTATTCTCCTCGTCTCAATTTATGTGACGGTATATATACGGAATTTGAAAAGGATATGAAACATATAGTCTAAACAAGTCATATACAATTATATGAATCATCTCATTAAAAATATGTTTAGAAAATTAAAGTTAAATTATTTCTAAATAAATATAGTATTCTTTTAGGATATACTAAAAAAAAAGTTTATGCGTAAATTGGGATAAAAAGAGTGAAAATTCTTTTCACATGAATCTTGGCCTTAATTAACTCAACCCCAAAAAATAGCTCATTGTCCAAGTCCGTAGGAGGAGACCACCATCTCATGAACCACTAATGTGGAACTTTTTCATTTGGGCAAATTTCTTCAACGTCCCACCTCAGAACTGGACATCTGGAGCGAAGACAATTTAATTTTAGGGTCCAACATTTAGTGAAATAGGTCATGTTTTGATACCATGAAAAGAAATAGATCTTGAACTTAACCTAAAAACTAGCTCATGAGGAGATGATTGTCCAAATCTATATAATAGGACCACCCATCTCATTAACCACTAACATGAAAGTTTTTTGATTCTTCGACATATTGCATATTGTTTCATAATGCAGTTTATTATATCGTACTATATCATTTTATAAATATAACATTTGAATAGATTATATCTAGCCATTATATCTGCTTTGGCTTCCGACATAGCTCCTCAATATCATTTCGATATTGATAATAACATTTTTATTGTTTGACTTTATTGAATAGTATTTCTCAATAACTATTTTTATATATTTCTCGCTATCTATTATGTTTATTAAAATACCCTAAATATTAGATTTATCAACAGTTACTATAAAAATAATTTAAGACATTTTCATTTTTCTAATTTATCACCTTATACCTTACTAATATTTTAAGTTGTTGAAACATGCAACCCCTAACAAAATTAACCAAAAACAAAATGTCAACTAAAAATCAGCAAAAAAAAAGTCGTTGCATCTGCGTAACATTAAAAAAAAACATAGATGAAGAACAACAAACTAGAAAGTCTAACAAGATATAAGGTGGAGTTACTTTTTTTTTTTCTGTTGAAAAGGATAAAATAAAAAAATAAGATTAATAAGTAAGAAAATAATGAGAAGAAAATTATGTAACGATCTAATCACAATAATTTGGATCACTAAATAAAATAAATCTTTTTAATTTAATATATAATAATAAATTTAATAATATGATATAATATAATAAATTTTAAATAATAATTAAAACAACATTATATTTGTAAAGATAGAAGGATGTCTGCATTATATATATTTTTTGAGCCATCTGTATCCACATTGATGAAACAAGGAGGATATTGAGGTGAGATCACAAGAAGAGGTCAGAAGAAGGCACCCCTTCGTTAATGTGTCTGTTTTTTATTAAGAAGATATTTTTTAGTATTTTAAAATATTTTTAATATTTTATAATTTTTAATTAAGGATATTTTTGGTGTTTCATAATTAAGGATATTTTTTAAGTCGTTATATTTTATAATATTGTGAATGTGTTATTTTTATTTGGGATAATTTTTTCAGAAATACGAAATTAGCTTAAATTTTTATGCTTTCTCCAATAGTTGTGGCAAGAATATGTTTGTATTTGACAGTTTTTCATTACTTTTTTTATGATAATATTTTTGTCACTCAAATATTCAAAGACGGAAAATTTACGCAACAACTTTTAAATTTTTTAGTTTCATAGTTTTTTTTCTGAAGAATCCATATATTTATTTATTATAAGAATGTTTAATAGATTATTTTTTTGGTGTTTGTTAAAAAAATAAATTATTATAACTTCAAAATACTCCTCAAGATGTCTATATTTTTAGAATTTTAATTTTATTTTTAACAAGAGATAGTAATGACATTTCAAAAAATTTAAGTAGACATAATGTAAAGAGATTAAACAAATATAAATATACAATATCATAATTTTACATCTAAAGTACTAGGAATATTTTTTAAAAAAGAATAAAAAATAATTGAGCTTACATCGTACGGATATAAAATCAGCAGATCCTTGTAAGATGGAAAATGAATCCGAAGCAATTGTTTTCGCCATCTTTGTTTTAATTTACTAATCGCATTTCGAGAGTCAAATAATTTTTCTTTTTCAGATTTTTTATATATTTTAAATTATTAATTATTAAAAAATTAAAAAAGGAAATAATGATGTGATTATTTAAAAGTTGAAAATTTTAAAATTTAAAATATTTAAGATTTGTTTGAAAATTATCTAAAAAAATGAATTTGAATGTAATTTGGTGTAAGTATACTGTTTACTTATTTACTTGGCCAAGAAAGGGAATTAGATGTAACCGTAGAGAGGTAATTACACTCTTCAATGCTAGAAGAGGCAGAACCGTAGGTAATTACATGATTTAATTACTAAATTACTTTTTAAATTTTTTTTCCTTTATGTTTTTTATTTTAATTTATTTTATTTGTAATTATTTTTCATTTCTATCATTTTATTATTTAAATCTTTTTTAAAAAAAAATTATTTTACATTATTTATATTTCATTTCTTTTCTTCTCATTTTTCAACCTTTACTTCTTCTGATTGCTTATATTTTATTGTTGGACTATGTTATAGACTTATATTTTTCTTTTCTTTTGAATTATATTTACTTAAGTTATGTTGGAACTTATTTTAAATTATATTGGAATTTGGCACAAGAGTATTATATCAAAAATTTAGAGAAAAAAATTGAATCTAAATTATGAAATTTTAATCTAACCGTGTAAGTACACTTGTGCAACCAAACAATATGCTTGTAGTTACACTATGATTACATTATGACAAACTAACAGTCCACATAATTATTATGCTATGTAATTGGCTTACTAAAAATAACTATTTTTCGATTGAAATTTCCCACGAAAAACATTAAGTGGCTATTCCACCTGATATTTTGATTGAATCGCGGAGAAAAAAATAAGATTTTTACAATTTAAAAATCGAAAGCCTTCCTACTATTTCGTTATGATCCGCTTTCCACCATATGTATTGTTCCCAATGAATTGGTTCGATGCTTTTAAATGGGTGAGAAAATCATATAACATAAATTTTTCATTGATTCACGTTGAAAAAGAATCTCTATTTCTAATAGTGAATTATTAGGTTGTGTAATTACCCTAATAATTACATCAATTTCAATTATCATGTGACTTTTTAAACAATCATTTAAAGCCATCTAATTAAATTAAAAAATTTGATTCTAGAAATTCAAACAATATCACATAATTAGGAGAGGGTAGGGAGGAGCACCTCTTTTTGTGCATAAAAAGACCATGTCAATAGAACCGAAAGCTAACAATGGAAACAAATAAAGACAAGAGAATGATTTTCTTATGAGAGTGCAGATAAAGCATTGATAAGAAAATGGAATTGGTGATGCAAACCAAATCATCAATTGGTAATTTTTGAAGATTTCTCTTCCTCCTTTTCCCTCTTCTTTTTATGATGCACTATTTTTGGTATCATATCTTTTTACAATTTTACACTTAAAAGGGTGAAAATGTGTACTTATTTTACATATTTCTGGAAAAAGGCATTCTCCTAGTATATAGCAGCATTAATTTGCCATATCTATGCAAAAGGGAGACACTGTAGAAGAGAAGTGAGAATGTCAAGAGAATATTCAATAGTATTACTGTATAAATTTACTTTGACTACAACTAGAATAGATACAAACCAAAGCAGGAGAACTTTACAGTGCAAAAGCTACAAGAGGAAACTAAACCCAGCTAAAACAGAAACACACAATCAAATGATAATGGAAATGAATCACAAGTCTCACTCATGATGAGAGCTAGGAATTAAATCTACTTCTTAGTAGAGAGTCAAACCTCCCTATGCTAAATGATAGTAGGCCCTCGAGAATAATTTTTTTACTGTTATATACCTAAATATAATAACATTTGAAATTTAAATAATATTTGATTGCTATATAGAGGTTTAATGTCAAACTCTAAAATCAAACACACCTTGTATAATGAAGAGAAATCTTTTAATAATGGAAACATATATTCATATAATATATTCTCAACACGCTTCTTCGCGTGCATGTTTGTATTTTTTTGTATAAGCCAAGCACATGAAATTTTGCTTTTTGATAATGATGACGGTAAAACTCGACCAACACCTCTGCTTTAATAATATGCTGAAGTGCATAGCCACCTCATCTAAAAGTTTAAGATTTCTAAAGAGCGCACTTAAGTATTTAATATGACTACACCCATGCGTATAATATATTTTCCACAAATTCTACTCACGAACTAAGATTGGACGCCGAGCTAGACTTTGATAGAGGGTTCAAGAAAGAGGTAGCTTTGTTCTAAAATTCGTATAAGAAAAGAAATTCTAAATCTTTTTACAATATGGAAAGTGTTGCATACAAGTTTCAATCAAGATACTTGAGAAATATTTAATCAATTTAAATCGCTCATATCATAATAATAGTAGCATAAAGATGATAATCAGTAACATGACATTATAGATAGAAAGAGATCCATTGTGTGAGCTATCCGTGTGTGTGCAACATGTGCTCGATCGATCTACAGGTTGCACTCCCATCTTTTATCTTAATTAACACGCCCACTTTTATTCGATATTGTCTGAGGGATGAGAATATCCATTTCTTTTATGAAACTAGAGCTAGATCCGTCTCAATTTTAATTGATTGAATGTTGGGATCCTCTTCTATTATATTATCCACGTTCTAGTTGGCAGGATTAGGTGTGTGATCAAAAGTATTGGTATCCCACATTAAAGGTGAATATGATTATTTGTCTTCCTATATAATCTTTAAGAAAGAGTTAGGCTCAAAATTTACTCTACTTTAACTTAGGTACAGCAGTGTTGACCGAGGAGTCTAAAATTTATCTCACAATTTGTGTTTTAAACATGTAATAATATTGATGACCATTGAAACAACTATAAGGAACAGTACTGTGTTGTTGATTTTAATTCTTCAGTTCTAATTCATATATTAAAACACACACAGAGAGAGAGAGAGAGAGAGATGTGAGATGAGAATGAATAAAGGAATAATACTTGCTGTTAGGAGTATTCATAGACGCGGCCACTGGGTGGAGAAAACAATAAGAGTAATCTCAGCTTCACAGAGAACAGAGAGTTCATAGGCCTTCTTCAGCAGTCCATTTCTCCTCTTGCAGAATGTCACCTGCCTATTTGTGTTGTTCTCTATCCTCTTTATCTCTATCTTCCCTCTACCCATCTGTACATTAGTTACCAACACATCATCATCATGTCAATGTAACTATATATGTTTCATTTTCATGAGATCTAGTAATTAATGAATAAAGAGGACATATATATAACAAGAGAAAAATAATTTGGTAGAAATTAGAACAAGAAATATCTCATGTTTTCTTAAGAGAAAGTCACTTTTAATTTTAAAAAAAAAGTTTGAAATAAAGAAGAGGGTGAGCTTCCGAGAAAATAACTATTAGTCCTATACGTTTCCTAACATATAATTTAGAGCAAGATCTTGTAAAAGGCAATTTGAGAAATGATTCTAAAATCTCTCTCAGGCACTCTAGAAGCTTTGATTTAGGGCATCCAATACAAGAATCTTAGCAATATATAAACCATATCATCTCTTTCTTCCATTTAGGTTAACATAAACTCACTGGGCAGAAATTGAAGAGGCTGTAGATATAAATAAATTAATAAATAATATATGAAAGATTAAGAAGTATACTCATGTTGGATGTAGTAAGAAATATAATCCAAAGTATTAATTAAATTAACAGGAATCAGCGATGAACAACTAGTTAAATCTCTAAACACCTCCGAGAAAAATAGAACTCAACATTGAAGAAATCTCAAGAAAAATAAAAAGATCGCTAATACAAAAATTTGCACTCAAACCCTATTTAACGATGGATCGACGATATATTATCAATCAAAAATTCATATTAGCTAGCTATGGGATATTTAAAACAGATTAAAAACAAATTTCGTAGCTAATTTATTTTTAATTTTTCTTGCAGTGCTAGCTAGTGTTTCTCCATTCTTGTTTGCTATAGCTATGCATGTTTCAAGCACATCTCTTTCAAGAAATAAGCAAAAAAGATATTTATTTCGAATAAGAAGAAATATCATTCTCTGAGCTAAGGTTACACAGATCTGGGCTTTGACTCAGTTCCACACGAAACTCAAAATTAATAAATTTTTCCCATAATGAACAGAGAGAAAAACATTTCAGACACTGCAAAAACAAAAACAAAACAAAAAAAAAAAGAAGAACTGCATGGAAGAATTAAAGGGAAATGAAAGGAATAAAGTTATCATTTTTAAATATTTTTTTCTTTCCTATATAATTTCATTTCATTGCTATGTAAACACCAACAGACCTGATTGGGTTTGGATAGAAATATTGCTATTTTCCGGGGAACTTCAAAGCCTTTGGGAAAGACTCAACACAACTTCCAAAGACTTTTGTACTTCTGATGAATATATATATATATTGAAGAAAAAACACAATGCTTATATGATTTTTCTTTCTTTCTTGTATATGCCTTAAGTTTTTAAGAATCACTTAAAATAAAAGTGAAGTAGAGATGATAGAGTGGCCAAGAAAATGACATTCAAATGGCTTTTTTCCACATATAAACCAGACGTGGTGTTGTAGACTTATTTTTTGCAGACCAAAATTTCACCCGTCCATTGCAAAGCGTGTTATTTGATTTCCACCTTGACTAATTTGCCCTTCTTCTATTCAAATTCCATCTGATACCAAAAACATTTTTGTGCTACTAGAAAATATAGAGAGTTTTAATTAGCCGGAGTTTGAGGTTAGGTTAAAATTGAGGGAGTCCCTGTATTGGCTAGATAAAATATACAAATCTTGATTTTTACTGAAACAATTTTACTACTAGACCATTCATATTTTTTGATCAAATACTCGTTATTTTTATTTATACTTTAAGTGCAGTTTTGTGCTTATAAATTGATGTCCGTCCGTCGATTTTAGTAAAAAAACAAAAAAACGACAAATTTTTCTTTAAAAATAACAATCAAAAGTTTTCAGCGCATTTTTGTGTGAAACTAACTAAGAGACGCTCGTTGATTTTAAAAATATCTTTAAAAATTATAGTTTTCATGCTTTTTGAGCAAAAATAACCGACTGACGCCTCTGCTGATTTCTTTAAACAAAATGCATTAGCTTTCCGATACCGTCCCTGGGCTTTTGGTCATTGGTTTTGGCCTCTGTTTGTTTTTTTTAATAATGTATGTTATTGATATAAATAAATTTATAATATCGTGTTATCTTTATTTATTATAACATGTAATAAATCTTATTTTTATGATTTTACATCTCAAACTTTACTAAGTCTCGTGAATATCCTGATGACCTATCATAATTTATACACAACGACAAGCAGTATAAAACTTAAACTTAAACTCAAATAATTGGGCATAGTTAAAGTGAAGTTCCCTTTTTGAGGTTTGAGAGGGTAGGTTTTTTTCGTAAACCGCACGTGGAAGTGAAAATTAGGTTTCTGTTGAGGGCCACATCCAACCAGCAGGTACATCAGTACATGCTTAAGAGAGAATTAACTTAATTTAATTAAGCATCTAATTACAACATGATTTTAGGAGGGGTCTTTTAATTTAGTAAAATAAGAAATTATTTTGCACAATAATCCCCATTTTGTTTATAAGTATTTTTCAGAAATTAGGGAGGATCTTAGTTTTAATGCATTCTTAACTGTTAACTAAGAACATGAGTAGGAAATTTTGATTTAATAATTACCCTCGGCAAATTAAATTTTGTCAGAATAAATACATGAAAAATAAAACTTTTTTTTTTTCCTGATAGAAGAAAAATTAGGCAATATAATATCTTTAATTTCACTCTCTCTATATATATATATATATATTAGATAAATATTAAAGAAATAATGAAATACAACTGTTTCTAGCCTTGAAGTTGCTTTAACCAGCTCAAAGATTTACTGTAGATGGGTAAATTTGGGGACAGTAAAATCTCCAAAAGAACAAAAAGGAATTGTGAATGTCAGAGGTTAAATCCTCATGGAATCTAATAAGGTAGATTGCTGTATATCAGTGATTTAGTAAGCAGTCACAAATTAAGTTAATTGTGCATGTACGTAAAATGAGGAATTAAATGTGTCCCTTACTTGAAAATCGAGGATTCTTACCCTTGTCATAATTGATGTGCATTCTTTTGATAGATTACCTAAAATCTTTTTCAAAATTTGAGGTATTTCATTTGGATTTTTTAAAATTATCAATAATTGCATGGACACAGCTATTCTAAGATTTATTGTTGGGTGGAGCAGAAGCAGATATCCCATGAATTAGTCAAGACGCCGTTTCACCCGAACACCACAAATATAAAAATAATTATCAATAATTTATTATTTTATTGAACTTTGTTGTTTGATAGTTTCATAGCTATTGAAGTTTTGGGAAAACTGTAATTGACCGAAATTGTTTTGGGACAATCTCGCACAATTTCTTTCTAAGAGAGTGAGATACGCACAATTTCTTTCTAAAAGAGTGAGATACACTTTTCTCGTCACGTGAATTTTTTTTTTTAATTTACATGACAATTTTAGAATTAAAATATAATTTTTTTTTCACTTTTTAAATTTCATTATTCTTTTTTAAATTTTTTTCTTCTTTTGGGTCAAATAATTTTTGGGGGGGCATAACTCCACTTTTTAGGTAAAAAAAAATTATTTCATTAAAAATAATAAAATTCAGTCAATCTTTTCTTCAAATTTAGCCAGAAAAGAAGAAATATTGTAGAAACTGATAGTCATTATATTTATAAGGTATAATAAAATTATACCGTTGAAATTTTATTATTCTACTAAAAAATTTATTTTCATTAAAAATAGAGGAGTTTCAAGTAAGTATTATGTTATAGATTTTGCCCAAAAAAGTATTTGAAATAAATAGTCGTTGTATTCGACTAGAAATTCTAAACAAAAAATCACACAATATAACTCCACTATTTGTTAAATCTTTTACTATTTGACTTTAAAACATAATTAGGTAAAATATTTAAAAAATCATATATTAAAAGACATAATTGACATAATTTTAGTTAAATCTTTACTATATTAAGCTGAAACAAGAAAACAAAGACATAATTAGAGTAATAAATTATTGTATATGATTATGTGGCCACGAACAATTGAAAATTTGGTTACTTTGGAGTTGATTCTTCAAATTTTTTTAATTCCCGCACGCTTAAAATTAAAGAAAGTGTAGTCACTTTTCACATCATCGTCTAAGGATAAAGACTTAGTAAATAGTCAAATTCAAAGTGAATAATTAGGACTATTAATGAGTTAGGCGATTCTTAATAAAACACGTCAAATTTAAAATGATTTTTAAATATTTTACTCTTTTTTACTGTAAAAAGAAAATTACGCAACTTCCTTCTCTGTAAACCTTGGTTCTTTTCCTAACTGAATAACCTTTTCCTAATTAACAAGCAAAAAGAAAGAAACGTGTCATTTTTCTCAAAAATATATAAAAAGAAATGAAGGTTCAAGCTGAATAGTGAGATATTTATTCAATGAAGTGTATATCTGCTGGTCAAATGAGAATGAAAGATGTGTTCTTTTGAACTTTGAAGGAAAGGTAAGCTTAAGGATGTGTTTATTGGATGGAAAATATTATATCACGTAAATTAAAAAATATTATTTTAAAATATTTATGTATAATTCAGCTTAGAGATTTAAAATTTTTATTAAGAAAATAAAAATATTTTTAATTTATTTCAATCATAATTTAATTTCCAATTTCATATAACTGACTATCTCAAATGTTTTTTTTGTTTTTTTAATTTTATATTTAAAAAATGCATATAAACAATTAAAAAAATATTTTATACAATGTAATCTTTTGCCTAGAAAATAAGATGAACTCCTCCTACTCTCTTAGGTCTGTTCTTGGACAAACAAATGAGCCGAAAAATAGCATATCGGGAGGCTGAAAAACGACACAATCAATATAAAATATTCTCTATTTCAAACTTGTTTATACTTTCACTACAAAAATTATTTTCTTTAAAAAAAATAATCAAACTAACTCGAAAATTAAAAATATGGAACACATCTTAATGGTTTCAAAAAGATAAAGACGAAAATAAATATACACGTGAAAGTGGATTTTAAATTATATTATACTACATTAGAGTAAGCAGTGGAGGGGAGGACTTGACCTGATACAGACACGCTTCTTGCAATAAAAAGTAAAAATATCTTTTCATGGATTTTCACTCTCATTTTGGCATCTTTTACACATATTTTATTTCAAATGGAATAGTTAATTTGGAATTTATAAATTAAATGCAATAATATATTTTCTTTTCTTTATTAAATTGAACTTAATTATCAAAAACGCTAACACAGACCGTCAATTAGAATCTATTGGTATTAATTTGATGTGATGAAACATAACAATCCTCAACCAAAATATGTAAGTTGTAAATTAAGTTTAAAATATAAATTATTAAACTCCAAATATACTCAAAAACTCAATAATGTTTATCCAACCTTAGGTCATTCTTTTTAATAAAATTTTAAATTTTATATATATTATAGTATTTAATTTGTCTTTGTGGAAAATTGATTCATGTCGTGTAATTTTTATGTAAAATGATGGATTATTTAATGAGTATTAATTAACTTTAAACAAATGTTGTATTCTCACTGTAAAAAGATATATATATATATATATATGCTTTGTCTCAATTTATATCGCACATTTTAATTTCAAGAGTCAAATCTATTAATTTTGGCTGCAAATTAGAATATGAAATCTTTAAGTTTTTTGAAATAAAATTTATATATTTGAACATTATGCAAAAAGTATTATATGCCATAATAAGTGACAAATTCAAAATATTTAAAAGACATATAGAAAATTACGATAAAATTTTATTTAAATTTTAAAATTTAAAATTTAAAAAAATATCACATAAATTAAAATAAGCAAGAATAGCTATATCGAAATAGTGAACATCCTAAACAATCGTATATTTTGTTACGTGAATATTATCTTTTGGAAAATAAAAATAGTTCCCCCTTGCTCCCTTGATCATAATTATCTCTTTTAAAGGTGTATAAATTATTTGTGAAATGAATGGCAGTAAATATATATGTTATTATTATTGTAAAGCCGTATAAGCCAAGGTTATGATGGAAAACTTCACATGCTCTTTCTTTAATTTCATTTTTTGGCTTGACTTTTGGACCACTTGAAGTCTTATTTTTCCATTTTTGGTTACTAATGCTGCTCAGATATTAGGTTTCAAAATTCCTGGATTTTTTGCAGTAGAGGGTTGTATGGATTGCACTTTTTTTGTCCATTTCATAGATGGTTGTATTCATATTGGTAATCCTCTTCTGCAATTGAAGCCTCCTTTATTTGCAAGTGGTCCTGTTTACGCTGATAAAATTAACAAGAAAATATAAACTACATATTATACTTATGAAAATTATATGGAGAACCAAACACTAAGATTCAATGAAGCTTTTTGAATTTTTCAAAATCATCTTCTTCCTAAGGAAATTAGAGATGCTCTTAGGTGTGTTTAGTTCAAGAAAATGTTTGTCAAGAAATTTTTTTTTTAGAAAATAGTTGTTTACTTATTTGTTTCTAAGATAAAACACGAGTATGCACGGGGAATAGGGTAGAAAGAAGACTTATTTTCCCTATTATATTAAAAGTCATTTTTCTTATTTTCAATAAACTTATTTTTTAAAACAAAATATTTCATAATTTCTTTAACTAATTATATATGTAAAATAAAAAAATATTTTCCTCCCTATCTCACCCATCCTTAATATGAATAGAATGAACTTTCCTTCTTCTTTTTTAGGATTAAAAATATAAAAATTCCTTTTCTGCGAATAGAAACAGATGGAACCTATATTTTTTATGTACTTTGAGTGGGATTTGGTTGTCTACGAGGTGATTTTCCTTTTAATTTTTCTAAAGCTTATCGATATTCTAAACTTTTATCAATAATACACAGAAAAAAACTAATTTTATTAGAATATTAAACAAATTATACGAAAACAAATTTATTGTTTCAAATCATTTTGGCTTGAATAATTTTTAAATAAAATTAAACAAGAACATATTTATTTATTTTTCATAAATAATTTTTTAATTATCAAAATGTAGGAAATCATTTTGTAATCTGCCCAAATTCAACTAACAGGCACATTTGCCTTCCTATTTTCTAATTTTATGATATTCATGTCATAATTTGATTACGATTGAGCGCCAGATCAGATGGTTTATATATTTAACGCCGAACTCGCCACGCATATAATAGAAGTTAGAGGTTTTTGTTTTAAAAGAAAAAAATACTTTTAATTATAATTATTTATTAAATATTTAAAAAAATAATATATTAAATTATTTTTTTAGTTTTTAAATTTAAAAAATTAGCCTTTTCAGTATTTTTAATCCATTGATGTTTTTTTATATTTGTCTTTTAAAATATTATAAATTATAAATTACCGAGCAAAAATCAAAAGGTAAAAGATAAATTAAAGGTCTTTGCGATGAAATTTTCCTTCCACTAGCAAAATGCCTTGCAACTTTTTTTTTCTTTTTTTTTCTTCTTTTCAATCAGTGGCTTCAATTCTCAGCCTGATAAGGCAAAAAGAATACAAGGAGGTGGATTATACATTCTTCCTCATTTTTACTTGTTGAATATTATTTGGCATATTTTTAGAATAATAATTTTATTATATTATTACATTAAATATAATAAATTAATATTTTAAAAATATAACTACAAGAGCAAATTAAAAACTTAGGTGATAAATTATGTTTTAATTTTTCAAAATTTAAATTGAACAAATAAAAATAAATATCTATTTTTAATACGATAGGCAAATAAAAATGGACGGAGGGAATAGTAGTTGTTGCTTAAAGAGGAAAAACCCAACAAACTGCATGAGCAGTTTAGCTTAATATGGGGATGAAATTATTGTACTTTCAGGGGGAGTATTATTCAAGAAGAAAAAAAGAATGGTGAATTCTGGGTGTTAAATGGTTCTGTTTTTTAATGCGTTCGGAATCATTCTAATTTAAATTCACATTGTATATGCTCGTTAAAAAGCTGAAAAATTTATTAATTTCTTAAAATTTAAATTTGAAAAATATCATTCATGTGTGAATGGAAAGAAAAAGTTAGTATCTGGTGGTGTGAATTGATGAGAGTTGTTTCCCTTCCTAGAAAAGGAAATATAATTCTAAATAAAGTGACTTGCCATTTATAAGTCCATTATAGAATTTGGACCACATCCAGTTTTAGGTACACTAATAAGACCATATATTTCTTTTTGAATTTCTGGCCTGCATCACAGGAATTCAACTCACTCCAAACATATATAAACTATAAGTAGGCATTTAATTTGGCATACATTTCAAACATTTTTTTAACTTTTATTTTCAATTTAACAACTTTGAGTTCAACATATTATTGTGTTTCATTACATTATTTGTAAAAAATATATTTTGAAATTATGTTCATATTTGAATGTCCTTGAATACTACTCGAGGTGAAAAAGACGCTGCTTTCTAAATTTGACATGTCAACTCGCCAACTCAATCAAACTTTCATGATCCAACATTAATTTTCAAATAAAATGAAAAGATTATTCCCAAAAAAGTGAATAATTTTTTATGACCAAACGAAAGTCCTTGTTACTTCCATTTTTTATGTTCAAATATACACCGCCTGATTCATCAAAATTTATAGCAAAATAAACCTTTATTTATCTATAAGAAATTTTCTGATTCATTACAACTTTTAATAAATTTATTTACTACACAATTTCTATAGAAGTCATCCGCCAAATTTTATAACAAGATAAGTCTTTTAATTTGGCCCATCCATCTAAATTTTTGGGAATCAATGAACTTGCAATCAAGTTTTCATCTCCAAACTTTAAATTTTATTTCGCAAGCTAAACAAGACGGAAAATATTCCATCCGTAAATTACCTTTTATTTAGATTTTTGCATGAATACTCATTTAAAGTAAGTTTTAATTTTCATTCATGATACTTTATATAAATACAAATTACACATGACACATAAAATATGAATATTATTATAAGATTAAAGCTAAAAAAAAACAAAATAAATAAAAAATTGTGATATTTTTAAATTATGACATTTCGATATGGAATTTCATCATAACTGTTCCATAATCCTAAACCCCACCATCTTAACATAATAACTTCCCATATGTAACATCATATGGGAATAAAATAGGATACTCATGAAAATTAAAATTTAAGAAAATGCGTTAAAATAAATGAAAGGAGTTTATATGAGATATCATTGAATGAAATTAAAAATCACAACAATTCTCAGAAAGTAAATAAAATAAAATAAGTTGAGGCGGATTCAGAATTTGAAAATTGTGGGTGTCATATCATTTTTTAAATATAGACTTATGCCGATTAAACCTGGTCTTGAACAACTCTTTGATCTTATAAATAAAAACTTAGGGGCAATCTCTACCGATTGTTCGCGATTATAAAGACAACCGATCGAACAAAAAAAAATTATGATAACTCGACGAAAAGAAAAAATTTAATAATATTAGTATTTACATAAACACACACACATACGCCATTCATTTGTAAATGCACTCGACGAGTTTTTATATTTATAAACACTTCACGCCATGAAACTTGACAAATATAAAGAGGCCAAGAATTTTACATACATAATTCTCATGTCATTCTTTATTGCAACATGCATTTTATTTTGCAAATTAAAATTTTCGACAAGATTTAATTGTTATAGCCTAAACTATTTTTTATGCATTTTATCCAACTCGGATTAGATAATAGAACAAAAGTAAGAGAAAGTTACTGGCTAGCTTCAAATTTTGACAAAAGAGAGGAAAAGAATTTGTTGGAAGAAGAAAATTATTACTCCTTCCATCCCAATTTATATGACATGCTTCGCCAAGATTAAAACTTTAAGAAAGAAAAAAAGGCATTTGAAGTTTGAAATTTATGTGGCTATAAAATATTTCTATAAGAATAAAAGAGTATTTTAAAGTAAAGTTGTTTCTAATATAAAAAGATAATTTTTTTTGGAATAGACTAAAAAAAGTGCATCACATAAATTGAGCACGAGAAAATAATATTTTGTGCTTAAAATAAAAAGGGAGAAATAAAAAATTAACAAAAATTAAAATGAAAAGCTCCGAGCAAAAATAAAGTTATGAATTTTGACAACATAGGTATACATATGACATTAATTTTTTTGGGCAAACTAAAAATGAAAATGCAACATAAAAATGTGGACATCAAATTGTGCCCGTCGAGATTGGAACTTACACTAAGAGGCAATAAATTTGATCGCAACAAACTTGTTATTGTGGGTGCCAAATTTAATATTTATCATATATATAAAATTTCAAATTCGTGGCACCCCATCCTTATACATGTATCCGCTTCGAAAATAAATTTACAAGATATCACGAGGAAAACGTAAATTATAATAATATGATAAAGTAAATGGAATAATTTTATGTGAGGTAAAAGTCATGTTAACTAAAAATTATAAATGGAGTAAGTTTAAATATAATTAAGCACCATGAGTGAAAATTAAAGGGCAAAATTTTATATATACATAAATAATAATGCAGTATTACAAAATATATTAAGATTTTTTAGTTTATAAAATATACAATCAGTTTTTTTTTAAAATAATTACTTAAAATTTTGTGTATAAAAGTAATATAAAATGTGTATATCTCGCTAAAATTTTGTAATGAAAATGTATAAAATCAATATAAAATATGTATATTTCTCGCTAAAAATTTTTAATTGAAAAGATTATAAAATCAATATAAAATATGTATATTTCGCTTCAAGACGAAAATCAAGCCAAATTGAGCATGAATGCGTGATCTAATCATATAAAATTTGTATAAAATTACATATTTGAAAATTTAATTCATCTATATCAACTTTTATACAAATTTAATACGATCACAACAACATAAACTTAAATTTATACAACTTTAATATAATTTTATTCAAAATCTCATCAAGTATACATTAAATCATCCTGAATTCGAGATATAAGCTCTCTGAGGTGTTCTCTAATTTTTAAAACCACACTTACTTCGAAATTATTTTAATTTTCTAAATCAAAGTTTCAACTTTGAAGCTTCAAGCTTAATCCATGGTGGAATTTGATATTGAATATAAATTTTTATTCAAAACCACATCAAATTTATACCAAATAATGTTAAATTTGAGATATAAACTCCTAAGATGTTATCAAATATTTGAAACCACTCCAAATTAATTTTAATTTTTCAAATTTTTTATTTTTTTAGTTTAATTTATGAAAAAATTCTGATTTCTAAATTATGAACTTTAATTTAAAAATAAAAACTCGGTAAATTGAAGAAATAAAGAAGAAGGATGAAGAAAAGGAAAATAATTTGTTTTTTTAAAATATTCATCAATGGGGGGAATTTGAGAATTTAATTTATAACCTTTTTTTTTTTTTGTAAATTGAAAAATAAAGAAGAATGAATAAATAAAGAAGAAGGAGGAGGAGGAGAAGGAAATAGTTCTTTTAAAAGATGTTATGTTTTGTAAATAAAAAAAATATTATTATGTTTAGTAATTTAAAGTATGAAGTAATTGTGTAAGGTAAATTTTTCAAAATTAAATATAATGTCAATCTAGGAGAATTTGTAATAGCATGAAATCCTATTGATTTGTTATGACTTGCGTGTCAGAGATATCATACCACTTTACCATCTTCGCTCGCTCAACCTAAGAATATCTTAGTTTAATTTTTTTTATTAAACTTAAAAAGGCCATTTATGAAGGGTTATTAAAATCAGTAATAACTTTTAAATATTGGCATCAAAATAGCCTATTAGTACAATCATCCCTTTTTAATCTTCGCCACACTCCTGTTAATTACGTAAATAAACTAAAATAAAAATGGAAAATGTGGATGGGTCCATTATTGTTCGTTTATGGCCCAAAAGCCCTCTTTAGTAGATAGGTTAGGTTTGAAAGAACATTCTAGGCCCATCGACTAAGCCCACGAATGAGAATGGGGGAGAATTGCACAACGGTTCTTGCGAATTTCAGTTCGTAGACAAAACCCTTACATCTCTCTGTGTATGTATTACTTGCTGTTCGTGATTTCTCACTCAAAGCAGGGGTTAACAGGGGTTTTTAAGCCCTCTCACCATTAACAATGTCTTCTACACTCGAAATCGAAGCTCGAGAGTAAGCTTCTTCTCTGTCTGTCTATATATGTTCGCCTAATGAATGCTTTTTCTCTTTGGGGATATGGGTGTATGACAATTATATCATGAATTTTTAGAGTTTGAAATGAGGCCCATCTGTTTATATACGAGAGGAATGGGATACAGAAGTCTTATTTGTTATACATAGTGCCCCATGACTATAGAATTTGCTTATTCTGACCAAAAGCAGCTTTAAAATCGCAAACTTAATAGTAGTACCTCTGCTTTATTCTTCTCTGAGAAATAAACAGCATTGCGAATTTGCAACTGCCTGGAACACCACCATTATGAAAAAAGAAGGAAAAAAGGAGAGGAAAAGATGAGCAGAATGGATATAGAGGATTCATGTGTAGTTATCCTTAGTGGTTAAGGTGTAATTGATGGATTCATAATGTGTGATATAGAGATACTGACATCTTAGGGAAAGTAATATAGAGGGGTACCACTATCAAGGCTGCAAGACACCATGTATAATAAAGAAGACTTCTTGCAGCACCTGTGACATTTTCTTTTTTTTGATAACCGTGGTGTTTGGACCAACTCGTGGCATCTTCAATAATTTCACTGGGCACTTGCTACCTCCCACCAACATATCTACCGGCTACCGGGTAACTCTACCTACCAAGATTTGGATAAATGGGAAGAGATCACCTAATATATTTGCCTCCATTGGGAATTGAACCTGAAACCTCATGGTTCTCAATCCGACCACACCCTTTATCAAGCTAAACAAGTTTTTATTCTGGACCACCATGTATAAGAAGAAGACATATTGCAGTGACTGTTGCATTTATCCAACTCATGTTATGTGCACATTACCGGATAGAAGCTGTTTCTGAACTGATGCATGTATAAGTAGCAGTTTTAGCTAGTTGAGCCAATCTTTTTGATTAGTTAGTTGAATTCGTTGTCTGGCTCATTTTTCTTTCCCAAGAAAACTATTTGAGCATTGGTCTTATTGAAAATACTACCTTGCAGACATATCAATTAGGAACAGCATAAGAGTATCTTATTGTTATTGTTGTATGTGAGAGACAATGTTAAGTATCTTATCGTTATTGTTGTATGTGAGAGATACTGTTATCTTTCTTTCTTGCAGTGTCATTAAGATAGTTCTTCAATTCTGCAAGGAGAACTCTCTGCATCAAACTTTCCAGACATTGCAAAATGAGTGCCAGGTTTCTCTTAATACTGTTGACAGCCTTGAAACCTTTATAGCTGATATTAATAGTGGAAGATGGGATGCGGTACTACCTCAAGTTGCACAACTTAAGCTTCCTAGAAAGATACTGGAGGATTTATATGAGCAGGTCTGCACCTCTTCATTGTTTTAAAGGAACCTTAATACCGAAACTTTTATATGTTATCCTCTTTTATATTGTGTGTTTTATGGTTATCATCCTCTTGCTTGCTCGTTTTATGGACTCAAAGTTTCTTGCAAGTTGTATTAAAAATTTTAATGTGAGAGTGAATAGTCTTTGTTACTGAAGTAATAGAGGTGTTTTTAAAGGTTTTCTTAAGGCGCACTTGATCTTTGAAACTAGGTGCAACTTCGACGCTTTATCTCGCATCGGTAGTGCTTTAGTGTAGGCACCAAGGCTAGCAGGTCTGCTGCCACCTTGTTGCCTATGAGCTCCTTCATGAAGATGGTTCTACTGAACAATAAAAATAGCAGGCAAAGTGATACACTAAATGTCAAGGAAACATTACGAATAAAATATCTGTAATCAGAAATAGGAAATTAAAAATTATACGATAAGAAAGTCTATCACTTCTATTTGACTTAGAAACCTCAAACTGCATCTTTGCAGTTGAAACAAAAATTGGATTTTCAAAAATTTAACACTGTATATGAGCTTCCTGCACTGACTCAACTTTTTCCTTTCATAATAAGAAAGCCTGCCCCACTTGTGGGATTTCACTTAGGGGTGGCGTTCGGACCATCGGATTGGTGAGAATTTCAGTTTTTGGATTAAAAAAAGTACAATCCAAATCCAATTGAATTGGATTTTTTAAGTTCGGTTACGGATTAATCGGTTTGGATTTTTCATATTTTCGGTTTTGACCTTTAAACTTTTTAGGTAGATCTTAGCAATTAACAACCTCAATCTACCAAATAATTTGCTCCTTGAAATTTATAACTTTCTACTATTAACAAAAATTGAGGTGACTCTACCGCCTATGCTATGTATTAAACTTTACTTACTCATGAAATATTCTACATTTTTATATTTGATTAATAGAAAATTTAATATTGATGAGCCGTAGATATTAATCTATTGGATCTTGAAAAGGACTTATTAGTATTAGACACATATGATATGAGTAATTGAGTAGGGTTAAATAAAAGGTATACAAATTTTGGATTTTCGGGTATCCAAAAATTTATAATACTAAATTCGATATCCAATTCAAAATCCATAAAATTTTAAAATGAAATCCGAAATCCAATCCACAATCCAAAAATCCAAAAAATTCGAATTTCGGATTGGCCCAAACTATGTCCACCCCTAATTTCACTGGTTATGTTGTATTTCACAAAATTGTAATTTTTCTATTTTTGTGCATATTATTGTTGAATGTGTTTGTAGTTAATTTTTTCTGTATATGCATGTAAATGTGTGTGCGTACGTGTTTCTCTTCCTTATTATTCATTTACATCTTTTGTTACTATAGTTTGAGCACTAAATGCTTTCTGCTTAAAACCCTGGTAGATTTGACACTTCTCTTTGCTTTTCTCCTTTGACGACCTGTTAATTGTTAGTGAAGAGATGAGGTTGACTTTGTTTTTGTTAGGTAGGAAACTTGTGACTTGTAATATGTGTACCATGGATAGCTCAGCTTTTAGATAAGACATACAATTTGAAAGACATACTTATCTGTACAAAGTACAAACCTTTAAGAAATCAGCATAATGCATATGGAAGTGACGGTTTTGTAGTCTTATTTCTGCTAGAGAGCATAAGAAAGCTTGATCTAAAATAGAGAGAATAGCTAATATCACAAAAGGAAAAAGAAGAAAGAAGATATGATTGGAATGAGTGGGTTGAATTACTAACACAAAGCTCAATAATTCCTTTCACACCACCATAAACATATCTAGAAGTTCAAAATTTTAACTTTTTTGCCGCCTCCCTTTAGAGAAAGAGCTACTGCTAAAATCCTCTCACTGAGGCAGGGCATTGTCCAGTTAATATGAGGGTTAGGAGGTGACGTTGGTGAGAATATTGAATTTTTTGGATCCCTGTTTTGGTTCGTTTGGTAAGAGGTGGGGGTGGGTCCATAGTTGAGCCAGGAGCCCAAGGTTGTGGAAAAGGGAAGCGTAGAGATAGGATGTTATGGAGCTGCTTTTGAGGGGCAATTCTAAGATTCTGATGAATAACTCCATGATTTGTCTGGTGCTTACTACCAGGAGCGCCAAGCTTGTTGTTCCTATCTTCCATCAAATAATGAAATCCTCCTTCCACAAAGACCATCCAAACATCAGATTTGGCAAGGAGTTCCCTCTCCTCTTAATTTTCCCTGTCAATCTATAGACTAAAAGACCTTAGTGGCTTCAGTTTGAGACAGATTTTCGGGTGAATATTATACACTTTTTCTCATTTAAGCAAAAACATGCCATATTTCTCTCACTTGTCTGGTTTCTTATTAATCTTGATTGCTGTAGTTCCATATCTTTGCTCCTAAATGGTGGAAAGTCCAGATATCAGTAGCCTTGGAACTGTGGAATTTGTTGTTAAAGATAGTAGAGTGGAGGAGATTTCAAAGATAGTACTTTGTTTTCTTGATAATGTTGTGATGTTTGAGCAAAGGCTGAAGGTCTTCCAGCCCTCAGGGTGTAGCTCACCTGTCAAAGGTTGAGGTATTTGAGGCTTAGGTACAAGTTCGAGTCCTATGCCAAGTGAACTAAGCCTAGTATTTAAGTAAAGAAGGGTAGAAGGTTCCCTGAGTTTCTAAGGCCGCAATTGGTCTAAGGGTTGGCTCCAGACGGATTTCTCGGTATCAAATAAAAGGGCGAAGGTCTTCCGTCATCCTACTTTGGATATTCTTTAGACTAAAAAGGTGGTAGTTAAGTTGAAATATGATTTTCTGACATCCCTGTTTCTTTCTTTTTTCTGGTTCTTTGTAAATTTTATCCTTGATCCATACTTTTAGGATAATAAGTTTTATCTTGTTCTCTATGTCCTTACCCAAATGCTCTTTTGGATATTTTCGTTGTCTCATGATTACTTTTTGATGAGTAAAGGTAATATTATTCCAGATAAAATAGCACCAACTAGGTGTATATATGTAAAAGGCAATAACTCAACTTTCCCTATTACTAACATCTGGTGAACTGAGGAAATTAAGTAAAGAGTTAGCCTCATGCAAATCTGATCCTTTAGGTGAAATAGCCAAATGTACAAGCATGAAAATTAAGTTTGTGCATAGGGCTAGGCACTAGCTAAGCATTTCATACATTTTCTGTTTTTTCCAGCCAAATGGTCCAGAAACTACATTTAGGGATGGTCATCCATGTCTTCTTGTTTTTGTTATCCATTCTAGCGTCATAGTAGCTCCTTAACTGTCTTTGTCATGTTCTATTTTAGATTGTATAGGCTGAGAAATTTGCACCACAACTTCTTGGCTGCCTGGCAGTGAATGAAGAGGTGGTTCACTTCTCATTTTCTTCAGACATATTGCATATACCGCACATTGACTTGCCCCACCTCTGCAGTTCTGCTTGTGTCAAACATGCTTCATGGTTATCCAACAAAAACTGACCACTTTAGGTGGTGCTTCTCCCTCTATATTTTCTTCCAAGGCTATTGTATGGTAGTACTTTGATTCTTGCTCTGATGTGTACTCAGATTTAACCATATAATTCCATGATTTTGATGTTTCCATCTAACTGTATCTTTTACAGCTGATCAAATTCTAATCTTCTCCAGCTTCTTCGACAGAGTAATAACCCTCTCGATGTCTTAACAACTTCTTCTGAGATGTAGTTCCTATCTTCTTTGTGACCAATTTTGGCACCTCTGTTGCTTCAGTATTAACTCCTCATTGTGAAGATCTGGGGTTTCATCCTTTAGTGGAATATGGCCAATCCAAGCGTCTTGGCAAAACCTCATCTTCATTCTATTTCCCACTGAAGCATATATTTTTAACATGATCCTCCCCGTAGATTTCTAGCACTCTTCCACACTGTTTTTCTTAATCAAGTAAAAGATTTCATTGATAATAACAAGACCTACTCTTCCACACTTCTACTCCGTGGAGAGCATGTGAGAGATTTGCTGGATCACTTTCCTTCTTCCCTTGCGTAGCAATTACAATGTATTTCCACAATAGGCTGTTCTTTAAGTTGTACTTCCTTGGCCATTCTAATAGAAGACTCTTGTTGTGCAATTTCTACATGTTGATGCCTAAACTTCATTGTTTTCTGCTTTGATGATCATACTCCATCTTTTTAATGAGAGCACGTTCCCCTTGTTTCCACTTCATAGGAAATCTCTTCTCAAATGACCTATTCTGTTTTCTACTTTTGCTGGAAGGGAAAGAGTGACATCACAAATCCTTTCAAGCATCTCTATACCCCTTGCAAATGGTATTGCATTTGTATTTGGCTCCCAATTGGAATCCCCAAATATGTGGTAGCTGGGTTCCAGTTTGCATCCAAGTGTCTCTGCTGATTTCATGTCTCGTGATTGTTGCATGCTTGCACTGGGCTGGACTTCAGAATTCAGTTTTGTTTGATTCACTGCTGCATATGTGCATTCGGCACAACTTCAAAATTTAGTTCAATGTGCTTCTCTAACAATCTGGTTTTGTATTCAGATGACCTTCAGCTTGATGGATAAATATTAAGTGCAAATATTTCTATCCTTTCTTGGTTTTCTCTTAAGTATTTGATCTGCCATTTGGTGTTTTTGTTCAGTACAACCTTTTCTGCTCCTGACTCTTTCCTTTATCTGATAGATTGTTTTGGAAATGATTGAACTTCGAGAGATGGATACTGCACGAGCTATTCTAAGGCAAACCAACGTGATGGGTGTCATGAAACAGGAGCAACCAGAAAGATATTTGCGTCTTGAACATCTACTAGTTCGGACTTACTTTGATCCACATGAGGTTAGAATCATACTATAAAAAAAGGATTAAGCTATATGGTCATTTTTTAAGGCACTAGTTGAGATTTGAACACCCTCAGCTATTGTTGTTTATATTATTCACAGTGCATGTCATGTTAACTGGACAAGTATACTTGCTTAACTTCCCATCTAAAAAAAAGTATACTTATTTTACTTTGATTCTACTTGTGCTCAACCTCCTGGTAGATCGCTGATGGTGCAAAACAGTTGGATTTCTTAACCATCTGTCACATCCTTAACTGCTTGAAGTTGTCTTGATACCCTTGGCTTGAGGTTTGACTGAATGTGGCTTTTGACCTTGCATGCAAATGTTATATGTGCAGGCTTACAATGACTCAACCAAGGAGAAAAGGCGTGCCCAAATTTCCCAAGGTTGCCAAAATCCCACTTTGCTTAGATTGATAAAACATTTAGTTTGATAGTTTGAAAGGAAATCTAGAATGAAGATATTTGCACTATATGTTGTATGCTGTTCTACATGTAACACACGAGCAAGTTTTATGAGAACAGCTGTTTCATTTCAGTACTCAGAGTAAACAAATGTTAGCAATCTGTCTTGATAGATGCTTGGTGCCGAGAAGAATGTAAAGCTCTTTAGCCTATTAAACTCTTCAAAGAGGGATTGAAAGACCACCTGAAATGTGATTTGAAGTAAATCCCCTGAAAGTAGTTTCGTAAGGTTCCTGCCAAGCAAAGGGAAAGTTACTTCCTAATCCAATCCCCCTTGTCCTAAGAACCACTATATAAAAAGCTGCATCTACTATCGTTCCTATTACTTTATCCCACATTCCCACCAGATTAACATCTCCTTGTTGCAATTCCTCCTATGATCTATCTATATTCTAATCTATGTGATCTTTTACTATGTTATATTCTGAGATCTGTATTATCTTATCTTGATAACGATGGCCTTATAGTGACCCTCCACATCTTTGTAATTGATTAAGAAGTACATTAATTCAACAGTACTAAATAGGGCAGAACAATTTATGATATTTCAGGATTGAAATGGTTGGAGTGTCGTGTTGTCAATTATATGTACTTAATGCATAATTTGGTGAACGATACACTTAAGATTATAACATATCTTCTTTGTCTGCATTGCAGCACTTTCTGCTGAGGTTTCTGTTGTTCCACCATCTCGTTTAATGGCTTTGATTGGTCAAGCCTTGAAATGGCAGCAGCATCAAGGTGAGATATATTATTTTCATCACTGCTGGAAATCTCACCTTTAGATTCTCTATGACTTGTTAGTAATTACCATTAAACTTCTGCTTCATAAAAAAAAAATAACATTAAACTTCTGAACATTTTACTTTGTTGAAGTAGACAAACATTGATAATTTCTGAGGAGATCAAAATTGATAACTACCTTTTGTTTCCCTTATTAAAAGAAAATGGTAATAGATTTTTTTTCATTGAGTTGTTAAGTTTGCTCAGTATTTCATGCACCAAAAAATGATCATTTCATGGAGAAGATCACTTTTGGGCCCAATGAATTTATGCTTCTAGTCTGTTTTTCAGTTCCTTTTGGGGGCACGGGCAGGTGGTTGTCAATTCTCAGGAGCTCCGGGTTTATTGCTAGTTTGTTAACTGCTGCAAATCCTTGATTTAGTATTTAATTTTAATATTTTATCAATTATGAACCAAGTAGAATACATCTTCTACATACGGTTATCAAATTTTTTTATCTCCAAGTCCAAATGCTTGTCTTGAGAGAATTTGCATTATTATTCAATCTTGAACATGCCTATTTTAGATGAAAACATACAATTGCTAAAAGAAGGATGAAGTTCCCCATATCATATGTCAAGTGCTTAATGTAACGTCCAATGCTATGCTTCCAGTGGTGTCACTTCGCATAGGAGGTGAATTAGTTTTTAAACAATAAAAGGAAAAGGTGAATTAGTTTTTACTGCTAAAATGACACAGTAATGACTTCGTAACCATGTATTTTCTTCTGGCACTTTCAGGTTTACTTCCACCTGGAACACAGTTTGATCTATTCCGAGGAACAGCTGCTATGAAACAAGATGAAGAGGAGATGTATCCGACAACACTCGGTCACACTATTAAGGTTTGTTGGTTTACATTCAACTCATGTTTATTTGCACGTTACATGGAAAATTTGTGTTGCATGTTAGACTGGTTATAACTTCATCAAAGAGCTATGTTGTTGAGACATCAAATTTTCAACCTTTGGATTTTGCTCAGAAGTCTGTGAAATTCAAAAACACGGTGACCTAGATTTATTTGGTTTATTTTTTGTATATCTATTTTATCTTATTTGAAAATTTTTATTTGCTTTTCATGCTCATGTATCCTTTGGCAAAGGTCAGAGCAGAAGGGGGAGTTTACTTTTTGTTATTCCTATTACGAATCTATCCACATGCTGAAACTGCTCTCAGCTGGTTAATCACCTTCATGCATGTTTTATTTCTCCATTTTTCTTTTTAATGGTGTCCTTCTCTGTAAGAGGCTTCTCGTTTGATATGTTTGTCCAGCTATTTTTTTTAGTTTTTTTTTTTCGTTTCAAGCTTTCCGTCCTTTTTCCCTTTCGGGAGTATAAGGGGGCGTGGATAGGGAATTTAGATCTGATAATTTCATTTAATTAGTGGGTTTTGTGCTGCAGTTTGGTAAGAAGAGTCATCCAGAATGTTCTAGGTTCTCACCGGATGGACAATTCCTTGTCTCATGCTCAGTTGATGGATTTATTGAGGTATACTAAATCTAAGTCTCTCCCAGTGCTCTCTTTTAGTTTTATCCTTTTCTTTTATGTTTAATTGATGGTATGAAGTTGATTCAATTTATTTTTACATTACTCACCAGGTCTGGGATCACATAAGTGGAAAACTAAAGAAGGATCTTCAATATCAGGCTGATGTAAGTTGTACATTTATTTCTTTTCAATTTTTGGATTAATTTCTTGGGCCTAATTTTCTTGGAATTCAAGCTTAATTATTCATCTCTGTATGTTGCTACTGTTGCTAAAGTCTTTGCTGGGATATATCCTCCGTTCGGCAAGTGCAGTTTTGTAACTTCTACACTATTTGCTGTAAAATATATTAATGAATAGAAGATATAGCATATTTCAGCTGTATGTCTGCTAGCTGTCTTGTGTAAGCAATTGATTGTTCCTTCATAAATGTCAATAGCAAGCTAAGTTAAATCTAAAATATGTTGTTTTTTATCTACAATTCCATATATATAGACTCATTTGATTATTCTTCCTTTTTTTTTTTTTTGGAGGGGGGTTGGGGGAGGGGTTGGTTATTAGGGGTTTGCATCTTGCTTTGTGCATATTTAATCGGATGGCTGGTTTTTCCAACTGGTGCATTTGTTGTTATCTTTTTTGGATATCTGTGTTTGTTGTTAAATTCTCACCAGGCTGTTTGGTGAAAACAGTAGCTCCTGGAATTGCCACTTCGTAGTTTCGAAGTTGTTTCGTCTATCATGCTGGGTTTCTGCTTCGTTCATTTCCTAAACACCAGCTGATGCATCTGAATTTGTGTTTAGCTATTTTTTGAACTTGGGATGTTCATACATGTGGTGAATCTTTTGTATTTTCTGACTTTCTGTATATTTATGTAGGAAACTTTTATGATGCATGATGATGCTGTCCTTTGTGTTGATTTTAGCAGAGACTCGGAGATGCTTGCATCTGGGTCACAAGATGGAAAAATAAAGGTAAATGTTTAGTTTCTATTCAGCTTTATACATTAAACCCTTTTTTCTTGTTGTAGTAAAAGGTTTCATTCAAAAGGCATCAAGAAGATGCATAGCAAAAATTACAATATAAAGATGTATCTGTGCTCATATACGTCAGTTTACACTAACACTAGAGAGCTGATACAATCCAAAAGAAGTTCACAACTAGTTACATGTGCCTTTGATTTACCAGAGAAAAAGGTTTAATAAACACTTGGTTTTGGTGACATGATTAGGAGTTTTGATCCATCAAACATCTTCTATTCCTTTTATTCCAAATGCACCAAAAATTACAAGAAGGCACTATTTTCCATACATTCTGATGGATTTTCCAACTCTCCATGAGCTTCAGCGCTCATAGGCTTCCTTTACATTGCTAAGCATGACCCAGACGATTCCAACAAGTGAGAAGGACATGTTCCAGATATACAGTACAGCCTTTCTATTTCTTATCATCTTCATCCTGCCAATTTGGCCGCCGTGAAAACTGAGACACTTGAGGAAGTCCTGAGCAATCTGTTTTAACATTGTTATGCTGCAATTGCACCTCAGATATGTTTTATGTACAAATGCAATTTGATGCTGGCATCCAGAATAGTAACATGCTGAAGCATTTAAATGAAGCAACATATTGTGTTGCCGTATATGTTTAATTAATTGAGAGCAGCTTCATAAAGATCTTTAATATTTTACTTACAAAAAAAAGATCTTTAACATTGGTTGGAGCCGGAGAAGAAGGATTCAATAATCAATGGGAAGAGAGAAGAAAAAAAATATTATAATGGCTATTTCTGCTTAGCATTACCTGTTGGATCAGAAACTTTAATTACTGAATCAATGCGAGAGTCCAAGTTGCGAATTTATGGCACATCCTTCATATGCCTATACATATGACTTTATTTTAGCTAGTTAAAGAAGGTAGAATGTTGGACAGCCCCTTAGCAAAGTGTCATGTTTGAACTTAGCCCGTTAGCATAATTTTTAGGCTTTTTAGAACAGTATTAGAACATATTGACTTCTGACAAGCTAATCACTTCTTTTAGGGTTGGTTTAGTGTTTTGTATATAGCACGGGGTTGTATCATATTTAATATGGTTACAATAAGAAGTCAAGACAGCTATGATATTTAGGGAACACATTACAATTCATCAAATTTTTTTTTTGATGAAGTTACAAATCGTCTAATCTATTGTATCTGTTGCATATTCAAAGTATATCTAGTACTAGTACTAATACTAGGCATGAATATGATATTTTCTAACAAAGTGTTTGATTTATATTACTTTGAGTAACCCCATAAACAAGTGGTATACAGGATTAGGTTAGAATGTGATTCACTACAAAAAAAACCATCCATCAATCTATACTAACTGGAAACTTGTTGGTGCTCCAAAACTTTACAAGAAATAACGATGATCCTCTAATATGTACAAAGGAGTTTAGGAACTCTTCAAAAGTTTTTTGATTCCTTTGTTTCTAATTCCCTCGTTATCTCCTCCTCTTATTCTTGCCCAACTTCGTTGCCAGTCTTAACTGAAAGAAAAATTACCCACTCAATATCAAAATATTCCATAGTCCAGACCATGCCCCAGAGTCATTGTGCTAGTTGGCAATGAATTAGCAAATGTTTCACATCTTCCCTGACCGCGTGCATATGTGGCACCAACTGATGTGAGTCACCCTCCTCTTCCTCAAGTTTTCAACGGTTAGAATAGGTCCTCGGGCTCCTGATGCTATATGTGCTTTAAGGAACGAGGATATATAAATCACCTTTTTCTGCATCTTCCCATTGTTTCCAATTATGGGACATGTTCCCTAGGTTCTTACTATATAAAATGGGCGATGCCTTGTGACTTGAATATAGCTTGGAGATGCAGGATGGGTAGGAGAAGGAGAAACAGCACAAAAGCAATAGTGTTCTATCCATCCATTCATATTTTGGGTAATCTGGAAAGCAAGGAACATCAGGTGTTTCGGGAACAAAGAACTTGCGACATATTTCGAAGATAGTTGCTTGTAGAAACTCTTTTTGAGCTCGTGAAATTCTCATTAATTTTGGAGTAGAACATATTTAGTTCTGCTCACGTACATGACAGGAGTTGCTTTGTGCTCACCATAATAAAAGCTTTTACTTATAAAATGTCTCCTTGTGCTGTTAGCTAAGCCAAAAAGAACACTTTCCTATATTATGTTTTTTTCTTCTAATGTCAGCGTGTTAGATCTGGTTTTGGCTTGCCTGTTCTTATGTTACCGTGTTTTATAGGTTTGGCGTATAAGGACTGGTCAGTGCTTGCGTCGCCTTGAACGTGCACATTCTCAGGGTGTCACCAGTCTTGTCTTCTCCCGAGATGGAACTCAGATCTTAAGCACATCCTTTGACAGCACAGCAAGGTTTTTATCCTTTGACCATTTGCTGTGATGGCATGTCATCAGTAGATGTTAGATGTAGTGGTTTTAGCTTAATGATATCCTCAGATGCGGGGAAGCTTAGTGACTCAGTTGGTTGGCTACCTAAACTCTCACTTTGTTGTTGAGGGTTCGATTCCCCACCTTGTAATTCCCCCAATTTCCCTTCCCCTAAACCCCCAAAAGAAAATCCTCAGATGCGCCGTTATAGCTATAAATTAATTACTATTCGTCTTGGTTGGGAGAAGCATGCCTGATATCTCTGTTTCATTTATTGTAGAATTCATGGCCTAAAGTCAGGTAAATTGTTAAAAGAATTCCGTGGACATTCATCTTATGTGAATGATGCCATATTTACCTTTGATGGATCTCGAGTCATCACCGCATCTAGTGATGGCTCAGTGAAGGTAAGATTACTGTGTTTCAAGTGATGGCTGAGAGAAGCATGTCATTTCCTTTTCCATTTCTGTTTTATTGGGGTTATCTACTTTATTCGGTGTGCATAATTTGTCTGAGTTGCCACAAAACAGGTCTGGGATGCCAAAACTACAGAGTGTCTGCAGACATTTAGACCACCTCCTCCTTTAAGGGTATTCGACTTGCCTGGGGCATATTACCACTATATTACTTATTATGTGTTGGTTTTTCTCAGGATACTTTCTTTTACACAATTTTGTTTTTTGAACTTGTTTGAATCCTTTTCTCTTACAGGGTGGTGATGCATCTGTGAATTCTGTCCACCTTTTCCCTAAGAATACAGATCACATCATAGTGTGCAATAAGACGTCATCTATTTATCTGATGACACTTCAAGGACAGGTAAGAATTGTTGTTCGTGCATCATTCTTCTTTCCCATTCTTTAGGTTTTTATTTTGGGAGATTTTTCCCTTTGCCAAAGAGAGAGGAGTGAACAAGTTGGGAAATAGTAGCATTTTTGACAAGCAACAGACATTTTGTATAGAAATCAAAATGTCAATTTTTTTTTCTTAAAGAATTTAAGCATAAGGATAATGGACTGAAGTTGGTTGTAATCTTTCAAAATTTTAGAGAAGAATTAAAATATTAAGTGGACTTATGCTGTGCAATTGTCATGTAGGTCGTGAAAAGTTTCTCATCTGGTAAAAGAGAAGGTGGAGACTTTGTGGCTGCCTGTCTATCGCCAAAAGGAGAATGGATTTACTGTGTAGGTGAAGACAGGTACAGTATGATATTTATGTCCCTTTGCTTTATTGGAGTTTTGAGATTGGCGCTATTATAATATTATTCCTTATTGTAAAGAGAAAAGAGAGAGTGTGTGACTTTGATGCCAACCTTGGTGAACTTTGTTTTTATTTCATCCTTGAAGATTTCTCTGGTCTTAAATTTAACAAACTTCAAGGACTTGCTGCTATAGTTGTCTCTACGATTGAACTTACTATATTTTAGGTGGAGTTATTCTGAAACTATTACTGCTCCATTGTATGTCTACTTTTGAACCGTCATTTCTGATTGTACAGTGTCAAATATATTTTCTTTCTGGTTCCTTTTTCTGCACTAAAGTTGTCACGAATTTGAACTTTATTAAGTAGTTGATATTCATATTTAATGTAAGAATTTATCCCATATATGCTGATCATATGGTTTGTGCTTCCAACAGAAACTTGTACTGCTTTAGTTATCAATCAAACAAACTGGAACATCTGATGAAGGTAAGCTTCAACTCCGACATGAAGTTTGATTACCACGTATTCTTTACTTATTGTCACAGTTACAATTCATACTTGTAGAGTTAACACTTCGAACTTGGTATTGTTACGAGTCTCTCTTGCTTTCTTTGTCTCTTGTTTGCTCACTTAGTCATTGCTGGGACACGTGCATATGTACCTCAGATGTACATATTCACATATGTGAATGCTGCCGAGGCTAAGTTGAATGTTTTTGCACTTGTCAAAAGATGAAATAACAGAGTACAAGGAGGATATTGATTTCTTAAATGTTTTTGTGTTTAAAAAATGAAACTACCTTTCTATCCTCCCCAGACTCACTTGTGGGAATATACTAGGTATGTTGTTGGTCTCGATTCCTCTCTTTTTTAAAACCAAATCATGTTTGCTTTAGTCAACATTTATACAGTGATAATGGTACATAGACTATTTTCTTTTGTTTCCTCTTATCTAACTAGTATTTTGTACCATACATGATCGAATTTGAATATCAGAATAGCGGATATAGTCATGATTCAATAGGTCAGGTCCACTTTCTCTTTTGTTGATTTCAAATGGGTTTGGTTGGTATAATTAGGTTGAATGTCGAATATGGTAGCTATTCTTTGTCACGGATGCATTAATTTCTAGGTGGTGTGCTTGGTTTCAAGTCATGGGAACTTTTCATAGTTGTTGCTTTTGGAACAAGGATAAAAGACCAAGTTGCTGAGTTTTAGTTTGTGCATTATTGCAGGTACATGAAAAGGATGTAATTGGTATCACTCATCATCCCCATATAAACCTTGTTGCCACCTATGGAGAAGACTGCACCATGAAGCTATGGAAGCCTTGAACATGTTGTTTGCCTTAGTGTAATATTGGAATAGCATTATGTAAGATTGTTTTTTGGTGCTGACTAGTAGTACTTGGTGTGTAGTGTAATGTTATTTTCATAAATCAATGTATATTTTTTTACTAAACCTTTGGTAGCAAAAGGAGGAGTTTATGGTTTGAGTGGTAGGCCTTTTTTGTTAGTTTGCTTAGAGGGCTCGATAAAGCCTTATTCATTATTCCCGCTACCCAAGAAAAAGAAAAGAATTATGTGAGTTTTAATTTTGACGTGCAAGTTACATAATTATGTACGCAAAATCACTGACATATATTTGTGAAAATGAAAATGAAGAATTGTTTAGCTTTTCGAATAAATAATAGTCTCTGTCAAGACAAGTAGTATGGATTCTCTTTTATGTCGAGTACTAGAAAGTAGTTTCTCTTCATTTATCCCCAAAACAAATATGTAATACTACTTATAACAATTTCGACAATACTTATGGTTGGGATTGGGAGGAATCCAATGCCAAGTATGAACTAGTACTTTGAGACCAATTCGAAAGACTTGTACTTTCTGCATGTCAAATAGTAATTTCTAATTGCCGGACACCAGAAAAGTATATATGCACCTAACGGTTTTCAACAAGGCCAGTAGTAGTAAATGCAAAACAACCATCTCAACTGTCTCCAACACACAAAAGCAAGCTTTCTGCACATTTAACTTACACTGCACAGACCACACTAAGTAAATAAATTTTACACTATCAGCGTACTCTTTTTTTTTTTTTTTTTTTTTTTTTGACAAAATTTTTTATTTATAATGGTGATGTTTGAATCAGATTTAATATCTTGTAGCCGTTATTTATAGAAAAATCAGTAATCTCAAATTTTGATATGAATACATTTATTTGTGAGTCATAAATTAAAGCTTCCCAAACATGCATTTGTTATTATATTGTTGGGAATTGTGAGAGCTATATTTGTAAATGAAGGAAGGAAAGAGGAGCAGCAGCATTATTAAATGAAACGCGCAATGTTCCGCCCAAAGGGACCAATCATTTGTTACCTCAGCTGCTTGCAATTTATTTTATTTATATTTCAACCCATACCATTACTTTATTATTTATTTGTTCAACTACTAACTCCTTTCTCCCCCCATTTATTTTACTGATCCTCTAATAATGAACTTCTTTTAACTTATTAGACCAAAAGTGATTTATATAGGATATTGTCAATATTTGGTGACTTATGAGGGCAACTGGCATACCATGCCATTAAAGCCTCATTTTTTTGTTTTATAATCATCAACTTATTTAACTTATTGGACCAAAAGTGATTTATATAGGATATTGTCAACACTTGGTGACCATTCAGGAACTAACTCCCCCATTTTGTAAGGGTAAAAATGTTATTTTCAATAGTTTTTTGGGGCAAATAATAAACATAACAAAATAAGAAAAAAAATATATAGTAGAGAATATAAGAAAAATTAGACAACGCAACACTACTAGAAATAAAGATTTTTTCCACCATAAATTAATGAAAATTTATGTTATAAGACATAATTTTTCCACTCATTTTCCACTGAACTTGTTCACTGTGGGAAAATACATGGTGATGAACAGTTTCCCACTGAAATAGTGGGAAATTCCATGATTTTTTCATGTAAAAACACTATTAATTTTTTTTTCTTTTCCCACTGGTAATCGGTGGGAATAGTCGCTTAGCATTTTTCAGAGGGAAAATAATAATTTTTTAGTAGTGTACTAACCTTCTATTCTAATTTTCGACCTCCTCATCTATCTATCTATGGTCATCTCTTCGATAAGCTGCAGGTGTTTCAAATCCTGTCTAATCGCCTCTTTCCGATATTTCTTCAGCCACCCTCTACCTCTGCTCAAACCAACAACAGTCACTTTTGAGTATCTCCTCGTCAGATGTACGAATCGTCTCAGCCCGAAGAAAATGTTTATTAGAAATTTATTTTACTAAATTAACCTTATTAATTATACTTAAAAATCTAAATTTGAAGACAATTACTTTATGTAATAATAAAAATAGTATTGAAAGAAAGTAATAAATTTCTCTTAATTTGTGAAAATCGATAAATAAAAAATAATTATCTATTTTAATATAAGGGCCAAGTAAAAAAACATCTAAATATTACTATGTTCTTACCAATATCTCATAAAACTTGTCAATTTTAAGTAAATAGACATCGATAGTTAATCAATCTACTTAAATCGAAAGTCATTTCCCTTGTGTATTTCTCAGGGAATTATATTCACTATTATATAGAAATATTTTGTTTTTAACCTAAATTAAAGTAAGGAGTAGAAAAGTTTTTTTTTCTCGACAAACTCTTTCGTCTTTTTAAAAACGACCAAAACCCCTAAGAAATTATTTCATCGAAGAGAATTCAAACAAACACTTTGCTTTTTCCTGACTCCTCCCTTGCTTGATCTACTTACTATAGCACCGAAAATAATACGTAGTTCAAACATTTCTTATCTCTCCGATCTCATTAATTATAAACCAATCATTTAAATAAAAATATCATTCTTTTTGGATGATCATTCCAAAAATCTAATAAAATTGGTGATCGATGTAGGAACAGTATCATCATTTTTATTTCATAAGATACCATGGATTCTTTGTAGAGCACTAGCACTAACTAATTATAATATGTAATTTGCAAATAGCTATATTAAATGAAGAATTAGTGATAGAAAAAGAAATGAATGACTAAAATGTTACTACTACTCTACTAGTACATGCAAATTAAATTAAATCCTCAAAGGAATTCCAGGACTCTCACTCATCAATTACTATTTACTCATTTACTGCATAAAGCAATATACAGCTGACTCCATTTACTCCTCTCCAACCACCGCATATTTAATTTCCCCCCCTCACTTCTATATTAAAAGTTAAACCCTTGTCATGATCACTTTCAACTTACATTTTCTCACACTAGCTAAGAAGTATAGAGAAATATGGGTTATGATTTAAGGCTATTTCCTTTTACTTTGTGTTTTTTGTTGTTTGTATTGCTAGTGAATAATAGTGCAATTATATGTCAAGAAGAAGGAGGTGGAACGACAAGGAGTGCATTGGTGCCAGCCATGTTTATATTTGGGGACTCATTGATAGACAATGGCAACAATAATAACTTGGCTTCGTTTGCAAAGGCTAACTATTTCCCTTATGGGATTGATTTTAATGGTGGCCCTACTGGTCGCTTCTCCAATGGTCTCACCATGGTTGATGTTATTGGTACGTATATACATGCTAATTCAATTTCCGTGATGTAAGGCTCATTAAAAGGAAAAATATTGACATGCATGTTGATTATTAGTTACGTATAGAATTAGCATTACGCAATAAAAAGGCCAAAATTCATAGTATGTAAATAGAAATATTAATCGATATGGAATTGATTCATCAACACATTATATTGTACATGCAGCTGAATTGCTTGGACTACCCCTGATTCCACCATATTCCCAGGCTTCTGGAGACCAAATGAGATTTGGAATCAACTATGCCTCTGCTGCTGCTGGCATTCTTGATATTACTGGCAGAAACTTTGTAAGTTATTAATTATTTTTGGCAAAATACATCTACTCCCCCCTCTCCCCCCAATTAAAAAGGAAAAATCAGAGAAAAATGATTAAACTTGTATATACTATTATTGCTTCTTTTTTTTTATAATAAAAAACTCTATCCATTAATTCAGTTTACGCTGTAAAACTCATTTAAGAAGAAAATGTTCTCTAATTGAAATTTTTTCATACTCAAAACTCTAATCCGAAACTCTGGTACGATTAAAAGAGGGGAATTTTATCATCCCACTACACAGAGGCGGATCTGCTCTAGAAATAGTGATGCATGTGAACCCGATGTCTTTCAGCCAGATTAGATATTTTATGTACATGTTTTTAATAATTAATCTACTATTATCTGTCAGCACTATTGTTCGAAAAACCCTAAATAATATACTGGAGTTATTTATCCAAGGAACAAGGATTAATTCTTCCTTTCTTAAATTTCTAGATCCACTAACCCTTTTTACCGTTAAAGATGTTATCTTAAACTCATTAAGTACAACCTAATGGATGAAACTCCATATGTAGCAACAATAAACCCATGAACGAATAAATAAAGTTAAATGCACCACACCCACACCACCTACCCCAAGTTCTTTAACTTTTACATTTTTTTTTTGTTTTACTTTTTAAAAATTATTTCTATATTCAGTAGAATCTTTGCATGTGAATAGTAACTAATTGTAATTTATATTACTAATTTTATACAGGTAGGGCGCATTCCGTTCAATCAACAAATCACAAATTTTGAGAGCACACTTAACCAAATAGGAAACAATATTGGAGGAGCAGATGTGGCAGAGGCACTAGCCAAATCTATTTTCTTTGTGGGAATGGGAAGCAATGACTATCTTAATAATTACCTTATGCCTAATTATAATACTAAGAATCAATATAATGCTCAAGAATATGCTAATCTCTTGGCTCAACAGTATAATCAACAGCTTTCAGTAAGATTTCTCTTTTTGTATCATATTTTCTCCTCTTTCTATAATTCTACAAATTAGTTTGCTTTAATTTCCATATTTTCTTATACTACTAATTTTATGGAAAATTGTATGTTTTCTTTTTCTTCCAAAGAGTAATATTCGATCTTCATGTTCTCATGAGAGTTTACAAAGGGTGTGTTTGGTATGGAAGAAAAAATTGTTTTCGATTTTTTCGTATTTAGTTGGTTAATTTCTGGCAAAACAAATTTTTGTAATAAGAAAAGGACATTTCAAGCTAATTGTCTCCTTTGCATCCCTGACGCCCCAACCCCACATTAGCCGCCATTTTCTAGATTACACATAAATATTTTTATGATAATATGTTTTTGCTTACTCACCAAACATCAAAAAATAACTTAATTATTTTTCAAGAAAATATTTTCCTTCCTACCCCAAATTACACACCCTAAACTAGTACTTTTCATTTTGATTTATTAACCAATGGTTTTTCTTCTCTTAATTTTTTTCCTCCTCCTTCAAATTCTTGAAAATTGCAGAGGTTATATAATCTTGGAGCAAGAAAATTCGTGATAGGTGGAGTAGGACTAATGGGGTGTATACCAAGCATTCTTGCACAAAGTCCAAATGGTGCATGTTCAGAGGAAGTGAATCAACTTGTTCTTCCATTCCATAACAATGTTAGATCAATGCTTACCAACCTAAATACCAATCTCCCTGGCTTCAAATTTTCTTACATCGACATCAGGAATATGTTCCAAGATCTCCTTATTAATTCCAGACAATATGGTAAGTCAAAAAATATATGTTCTATTTTCTTTCTTTTGTTTTAACCAAAAAAAAACATTTGAAAAGTATTTAGCATTAGGTATATAACATTGGTTCATGTCTTCTTGACCTTTCCTATCTTTTTCTATATCTTCTTTCCATGTATATGAAGAGTTGTTCTTTTCTAAATTTAACTAGCTACTATTAGACCATGCCTGGTCCAAGGTGACAAAAGGTGAAAAACCAATAACAAGACAAGGACAAGAGAGGAAGTGAGGAAAAATAAATAAAGGAAAGAGTTAGAAATTGGGTTATTCTAAAGAGTTAAACTTCTATGCATTGATAGCCATTAAGAATTTTTACATTATTAGGTCTTCTAAATTATAACTATAGGTATGAATAACAAGTTGAATTACTACAAATTCACTAATAATATAAAAATTCTTTACACTCCTTTAGCCATCCACCCCTTTTCTTCCTTTGTTTTCCTTTCCTTCTATTATTGTTAGGCTATTTTGATAGAAGGCCATTCAACTTGTGATAAAGCAATATTATATTAAAATAAAAAAAAATGCCCATCTAAATGGTTAATACTAGTCTTTTTTGTCTCGTTTTCTTTTAGTTTCCTTCTAAATCATGAATTTAGTATATTATTATACATTGAATGAAACACTAAATTTCTCTTTTCAACTCTATTGATGATATTATGTAACAGGATTTAGTGAAGTAAATCTTGGATGCTGTGGGGTAGGGAGAAATAGAGGGCAAATAACATGTCTACCATTCCAAACACCATGTTCCAACAGGGATCAATACATTTTTTGGGATGCTTTTCATCCAACTGAGGCAGTAAACATCTTGTTTGGAAGGAAGGCTTTCAATGGTGGACCTGATGTTGTTTATCCTATGAATATTCAGCAACTTGCCAGTCTTTGACCTTTCCTTTAATTTTAGCTATGGAAGAAAATTGAATTTCTTCAACTAATTTCCTTTTATGTGTAGTGAACTGAGCTTTCTTTTTCTATTTTTGTGTGGGGGTATTTTGCTAGATTTAGTTGAGAATATTATTATCTTGTTCTGCAATATTGTGGAGAATCATGAGTCAGTTGCTGATATATTTAGTTTAGCAATGTGTGAGAATATACAATTTTATCTTTCTTCAAAACATTATGATGCAAATTCTTAAGGATCACAATGCTTCAAAAGGATAAAACAAAACTTCAAAATGAATGTCGAGTATAATTGCACCCATTATTATTTTTAACAGTAAATGCAACTTAATATACTTCAATTATTTATATAGTTTATGATGAAGATGATGGTTGTGGTCACATCCACTGCCTCGTACTTATCTGTCAGTTGCCATTAGGAGTCACGAGAACAATTCTTAATTTCTACAGTATGATACCTTAAAATTACAACATTCATCCCAGATAGATGTAAAGAACGGAATACCGGAGCCTATTCTGACACAAACATCAATGGTTGATTATACAGCTCGAAACCATGACCGCGGGCTTCCCCTCAAAAACTATTAGACAAAGTAAACCTAGGATTTTAAAGTTTTTAAATGCAGAGGCCAGCTACACCTACACAACTCCTTTATACAACCGGCAGACTTTAGTATGTTTTCAAGAATGTATGCTGGTAGCTAGAAACAGATTCATGATTCGAAAGCAGTGTGTTCCTGTCACTTGCTTGAACCATTGCAGAAGAAGAAATCACTGCTGCAATTTTGTTACTATTGCAAAATCTAGACGTAGAAATACTTGTTACCAAGCTAAGTCTTACCGGACTGATGAAAAGATTTTTGACAAGGATCAAGAAGAACCATTCAGAAGAAATCCCACACGTGTGTTGCTAAATTTGACCCCAACTATCAGAAGTTCATATCAATATGTGGATGAGTAAATGGGGCTAGTAGCATGGGCATCTAATGAGTTCAAAGATTACTTGTCATTTATCAGAAAATGAATATAGAGTACAAAATTGCCCGAGTCTCCAAAATATCAGAGGTACAGCAAAGGAAAAAGAGAACTTAATGATACTCTTTGCAGAGATTAAACAAGTCCTTTAACGGACCTTGCGAACTTTTTCTTCCTGTCCTAAGCCTAGAGATTTTTGTGCATTTGCTATTCCTTCAGGATCTGCCAAAATGAAAATATTAGATTACAGTGGGAAAAAGAAAAGAGGGGAAGGAAACAAAAACCACTAAAAGTTTTTAGTAGGGGAAAGAGGAAACAGATCTGCTTTTCTACTTCATTTGCTTTCCCTGTACTATTCACCCACCAAGAAAAAAGATTTAAAGAAAAAATTAAGATCCAAAAGCACTAAAGGGGAAACAAAAGAAAATCTTTTTCTCCTTTGCATCTTTTAGCCAAACAGCAGGAGACTCTGCTAGTCGTGACTACATTCCCACCTTTGCATTTGCAACTTCCATCAACTTGCATAGACAGCTCAACAATTATTGCTTAAAGTATAATTCCCAGCCTAAGAACTCCAAGGTTCAAACCCCAGCAAGCTTTTACTTGAAAAGGAACTCCAAATAATCCCCCACCTCCAAACAAAAAGACACAAGCACAGACATTTCAAAAGAAGCAAACCGAAAAGGAGTCTTCTAAAGAAGAACAAACAGTTCGGCCAAAAAACAAAGACACCAAACTAGCCAAAAGTAGCTCCCAAGGGGACACCACAAAAAAGGACCCTTTCCCTTGAAAACAAATTGTAATATGAAAACAAATTGTAATATGCAACAGACAAATAGACTTACCAAAGAATTGCGTAAAGATACTCGTGAAGAATGTCAAGTTACGAGCAACATTGTATGCCATTGTAGGAGGCAGAGGTTTAACAACAGTGTCAATGCTGAAGACACGTTGAAGAAACTGCAAAGAGATGATAGAATGGTACTGTTATTTTCTAACAAAATAAGAGATATCAAAGGTTCCGTAGCTCTTTAAAGTATAGAAGATACTGATATTGAAGGTTGTCATCCATTATCAAAAAGAGCATCCACTTAATTTCCTAAAATTTCCTTTATCAGGTACTTGCATCAATACACATCTTTAACCTTAGATTAGACTGCATTTGGATTTTGAAAAGACAAATCTACTGTAAAAGATTGAACAAACAGATTAATAATCAATCCTTAAAAAAGGTTCAGATGATGTATGATAGTTCTACAAATTGTATGGTTTAGCACTGTCAATCCAATTTTTTATCAGATTGACTTTCACATTTATATCTGCCCCAACAATTCCTTTTATCTCTCTCTCAACCATACATCTGCTTCTTGCTTATCTGTCCATATGCCACAGTTCCTTCAGTCCAATCTTCAAACTACCAAGTACAGATCCATTATTTTATTTTATTCAAATCCCTCCAGTTTCATTATTTGTCAGCTAAAATCATCCGATTACTCCAAATACTCATGTATTTGGTCAAAAATAAGCCCAAAAGTTCAAGTACAAGGATCCTTGGCACAGTGAAACCATCTGAAAACCTCTTAAAGCTAATCTCAGATTGCTGTCATGCAAAAAAACAAGATATTTTTCAACATATCATTCATAATGCATGGCAAAAACCTCAAACCATAGTGAGGATCCAAGTCAAAACCTGAACTTAAACACTAGGAGATCACAGGACATCCCATTGAGCACAAACTTTTGCACTATCAAATGACGTGAAATTCTTGATGCTAAAAGGATAGTTTGAGCAAGGCATAAGCAACAAACACTAAGGTGATGGGTAGAATGAAAGTGACAAATGTGAGGAGAGGAATAGAGGGTATGGAAAAGAGCTCAAAAGAGTGGGAGGGAGAACATAAGGGTGGTTGAAAAAGCAAAAGCGCAAGAGACAAAGGAGGATCAAGCAGACAAGGGTATACTGAAGCACAGAGGTCGCTGGAGCTAATCGGATTGGGAAGGGATAGGTACGACTGGAGGAGCTGCCAATTGTCATCGCTGTCCTTAGCTTCCTCCTTGTGCCCTTCTCTTTTTCTTTACTTTTATAGTTTCCCTTTCCATCTCATTTTATTTTTCATGTATTTTCAAGTTGCTTCAATTAATTTTTGTCTTACTATTAATGAGTCATGTGCCTTTGATATCTAAGGGCTAAGGCTCATTTAGAATTAAATGTTTCACATTAAGGACAAAACAAGAAAAATCAATATAATGGAGAAAAAGCCCCTCGTTCAACTATGGACTGGAAACCAATTTAGTAATTCACTTACTGTCTCTCCACTTACATGGAAGGGCATGGAATTGCAATCAAACCACAACAATACAAGTTTCCTCATTGCACAGAACTACTCTAAAATCTAACCTAATATATATCTACTAAGTGTACTGCTTGTCCTCACACATGCAACAAACTGAAAGCCACTTTGATGCTACAAAACTGCAGACTCGAGAAAATAAATGGTTGCCTATGTTTTATGAGAACCAAAATAGTTCTCCAAAATAAATGTCAGTATGTTTAGACCACCTCCACCACAAGTGGAACTAATTTGAGGCATGCTAGTCTCACACATTTTACCACTTTAGGATGTGGAACCCATTCTGTCTCTATCTTTTCATTTGATGACCTAAGTCAAGCGCCAATCTGGTCTTCATGATAGAAAATCACATGGCCAAGTGCCAACATTGGGATACCTTGGACCATTTTTTGGTTTTGCCGCTATTAGTTCCAAAAGTTCATCTATGATCTATGAGCATAGTCACCTTTGTTTTTTCCCACTCTCCCATATTTTGGAAGATCCCCTTTTTATAATTTTAATTAGATCAATCATCAATGATTGGTCATTTCAGAGGTGGAAAAGAATAAATAACTGGAAAACCACTAATTACACTTCTAAAGTCGGTTTAGCTTGATTAAAGCAATTAAACTCCAGAAAGTCTATGATTTTCCCGGAAGTCTAGACATAAGCCGCAGCCAACTTTGCCTGATGTTTGCCAGACCCTAAAAACATTTAGCATTTTGTTTTTTTTATTCTCCTTTGGCAATTTGAATAATTTCTGATGCTTTCTTAATCTTCCTCGCAATAATTAGTAACTTAAACTAATTGGTTATCGCGTTAGAGTCTATGAAATTTACAGAGTACGTTCGATCACTTCTCTTTGAAAGTTATTAAAGATTGTTTATTTATAAATTAAAGCTCTATGAACAGAAAACCGTATACATGAAAGTATCATTCTGTCTCCGGCTCCCCTGCCCCTGTTCTTTTTCTGTTATTTGGCAGATTATAGCTTAAAGCTTATAAACCGAGTCTATTGCAAGTATCCATTCTTATAGAGTCACATAGAAGGAGTTGAAGACCCTGAAATTAGTCCAATTGCATCCTATGCTTTTCCCAATTGAGTAGTGCTTAATGTGTTTGGAGTTGGACGTTGCCAAGAGCAAATCCTCTTTGACTCATCTCCACTATTACATCAAAATAATTCACTATTTCTCTGACTTAAAATTGATAAAACTATTTTTTCCCCTGCAGTAGCCAATAGCAAAAAAACAGTTCTTTGAAGGTGCTATCTCAAAAATTAGAATGGAAAAGCTTCTCAAATGAAATGGACGATCTTTTTAATCTCCCAAATGAAACTAACAACCTTTTGAATCTAACTCAAACAGTGAAACCAAACCACATATAGTAGGCAATTTCCATATACTAAACTCAACTCCCTCTCAAATCCCAATTAGTTTGGGCCGCCAATATAAGTTACACTGGCCGTTCACCAACATAGTGGGTTCAGCTATATGAATCCAATCTTCTACATCAATTATTCAGAGAATCCACATAAGTTACGGACTACTAGTTTTAGCAAACCCTTTAACCAACCGCAACTATCTTTCCTTATCCCAGGCTCAATAGCCGATTAAACAATTCCCATATACTAACAACACAAGTTTATGACTTTATGTGTACACATCTACATACAACGGAGGGAGAGAGAGAGAGAGACCTGGAAGTTACGTTGGAAGCTGTAACGAAGTTCAGGATCAATTTCAAGAGAATCATCTGCTTCATTGTCTTTGGAATTCACGGTTTTTTTACCAGGAACGTGCATAGTGGGTGTTTTACCCGGTTGGCTTGTGACTTTGAGCCTTGCGTCTTTGAATTTTTCATCTTGTTCTGGGTCTACCCTCCATGGTGCTGACGCTAGCAGCTCTTTCTTCCCTTTCGCCATTCTCAAAGCTCGAAGAAATTGCACCGTCACTATGAGCCTATGAGGAGGACAACGAATGAAAGAAGATAAAAGAGAGAAGAATTGGCGAGGCAAACGATGTCGTTCTTAAGAGTCATTTCTTTTTCTTCTTGGGCTTTCTCAATTTTAGCTTAATATACAAATTGACACCTTTACTTTGTACAATTTGTAAAATCAGACCTCTTAACCTCACGGTTCTTCCATTAAACACCACAAATTGATCAAACTATCAAACACATATTGTTAACATCTCTAATTTCAAATAATCATTAACTGGTTTACTAAAATTTTTCAATTTATTTGCTTTCTAATACGTAATGTACATAAATTTATGTTGTGTATATATATTTCTTTTCTTGCTTACACATTTATCAAAATATATAAGATAAATGGATTATTAGTTTAATAACATAATCATTTCCATGAAAAGAAATCTCCAGAATTACATAAACCAATTAGATCTTTGCTTAAATATTCTTCTATTTATGATTATTAAATAAGCCTTAAAAATTTGATGTTCAATGTATGGATATCATTCTTGTCAACTTCTATGTGGTTAATATTAGTCTTTCACATCAATCTTTTATGAGGTAAAATATTAATTCTCTTTTAAGTTATATTTTTTATATTTTATTTTCATTTATAATTATATAACCCAATTTATTTTATTTTAAAAATTCTGTACAGAATTTGTTTAAATTATTCAAAAAACTGAAGTCGAAAGATTTATAATTATGATATATCTTAAAGTTTAGTCTTCAATTCATATTTATCCAGCTACTTTTATTCTAATTCACATGAATCATCTTTGCATAAAATAATCATTAAATACATAATTCTTTCATATAATGATTTCGAGAATATAAATCATCAATTCTAATTCACATGAATCACATCTTTGATAAAATAATCATTAAATACATAATTCTTTCATATAATGATTTCGAGAATATAAATCATCATTAACTATTTATATATTTACAAAAATGGTGATCAAACAGTAAAATTCATTTTCTATTCACCCAATGTTTTTCCTCTTTCATAAAACTCATATACATAGAAAAAAGTTTCATTAAAGCAAAACATTTTTTGAACATTTGTCATACATTAAAACCTTGCTAATTGTAGGAATTTTGTTCTTCACTTGGACATAACCTATTCTTCTATTTTTATTTGCAATGTCAACTTTCAGCATGGAAATTAAAGTAATGAGATATTTTCTTTTATTATATATTTAGTTAAGTGACTTTGTGAGAAAGAAACTATAAGTTGAGTGATTTTATTGATATAAACCATGTTTTGTGATTTTGCAACATAAATTCTCATAGTTGAGTGAACTTTTGAGATATTAATTCTTTTTTAAAATAAGCATTTTTTATCTTCTAAAAATTTAGCCAGACAAGCTATTAATATGTTAATGGAAGAAGCACTACTTAGCGATTGATTAAGCTTCGAATAAATTTGAAAAAAATGCAAAAATGACAATTCTAATAATGGTTAGAAAATCCACATAAGGGGAAATTTTTGCATTCAAGAATAGAATAAACAAAAAGTCAAATTAATTAAATACACTCTATTTATTTTCAGCTTTCGACAAGGACTTCCAATTTCCTGTAAAATGCAAAACTATATGATAATTGAAAAACTTCAGAACGTAACCAAAAAAATTCAGTGCGATAAAATTAGACCCTCGACAAGACTAGGACCTAAGGACAGAAGGATTTAATGGAAGCATCACTTCTATAACTTGGGATGGTGAAGTGCCTAAGATCTCTAACTTCTTCTTTAATGTAACCTTCACAAAGAAAATGCCTAGAGAACTTATCTTCAACATACCTTTTACAATCATGCACAAACACATCAGTTTCTCCATTTTCTCTATTTCTAGCCAATAATCCAGCAGTATATATCACTTTCATCCTCCCTGGTAAATCATAATATGAACCTGTTGGTGCATCAATCATGATTAAATCCCATTCAATTTCATACACTTCTTTTGGGAAGTTTGTTAGGGCAAGTGGACACTTAGAATTTCTTGGATCACTTACAATTTTGCAAGAATCTTCTCTTTTACCAATACTTAGAAGCTCGGGAGCTTGATCAAGTCTAGTGTCGTAAGTGTGATGGTAAGCTTCTAGTGAAGGTACATCTTTAGTAATTTTGTGGATCCAATGTTTATTTTCCTCGATGAAGACGGTTCGTCCATTAAGGTTGAATGAACTCCACATTAAGCTATCAAATCCAAGTCCAAAGACCAAGAAATTGCACGGTGATTTCTTCAAAAGGACCTTAAGTGTTATCGATATCTCGTCGTGTTTTTGTTGCATTGTCCTGTTGGTAGTGGCATAGTGGAGAAATGATTGAGCCAGAGATGGTGGAATCTTGCTGCATGTTGATGAGTTTATTGCTATGTTTTTTAGCTTGAGAGATGGGGAGTTTGCTCTCAATATCAAGTACAGGAGAAAAATGAAGAAAATACAGGATAATATGAGCTTGTTGATGATCATTGTGTGTTGTGTTTTGGATGTCACTTGGTTTTCTTTCATGAGGACTGTTTGTGAGAGTATATGGAGGAGGTCTAGATGGTTTGGTTTTTAACTAGCTTTGAAATGGAAGAGGGGAAAGAATCCACAATTAAATATTGATCTCACATGATTTGCTTTTTAGTTTAAGAAAAAGATGCATTGGTTTTGAGCAGATTTAATATTCATATGCATTGGATATTCAACCTCAAAATTCAATATATAAATTGCTTTTATTGTTATACTACTAAAGGAGAAACAGAGAACCCTAACAAATTAATTGAAAACGTTTTTAGAGGCAGATTCAAGATTTGAACTTAATGTATTTTCTACTACCGTCCATTCGATGAAATTCAAATCTATTATTTGTAGCCCCCATGCTATTTCATTTTTCCACATATTTATCCTTACTGCAGCAATATATGATTGAAACATATGCATTGATCATTTGACGAACAAATAGAAGTTGTAAAATACTTATAATTTCCAGCAAATTACAGAACATTAGTTGACGATCCAACGCTAACCTGAAATAATACAAAATGAAGCATATCAGAACAACTCCGTTTACATTTCTTTAAATCGTCTAGGCTGTAGCCTGTAGCTAGGATGAAGAACAAAAATAAGAAAGTAACTGCAAGAACATTAGGAAAATGAAGGCCATTGCTGCCAGGGATGTGGGGGGTTAATGAGATCCCCTGCACCCTTGATGGGAGATCTTTGTTCGAGCACTGGAGATGAAATTCCTGGTAGAGAGCGGTTTCCCCTTAAATAGGCTCTATGCAAATCTGACACCTCCTTTTCCATTTTCGCAGTAATTCCAACAATCAGGCCAAAAAGTTATTCTATGAATTAGTGAATGGTTTAAATTTGTTTAGCTAAATTCTTTCTCGAAGATAAGAGTGTCTACTGATGGGCGGTAAGTGGTGTTCACAACCATCACGCCACAGAGTAAGTTTCACCAATTAGGGTCACTTAATTCATATATTTATCAGTTAGTACATTAGCTCTATGTCTGTTTAATAAAATTATCCGACAAAGTAGTATTGACTGACATGCATTAACTAATGTATATCTACTTTTGGTGGTGTTTCCGTAGTCTTCAAATCCTAAGTCCGAAACTTGGAGACTGTCACACCCAGTGTTTTCTTCTATTTCACTGAAACCCCAAGAGAGTCCCTGCGATTAACCAATTCTATGAGTTGCAGTGTTGGAATATCGGCAAAGCTAGGAGGGATCTCCTTGAAGTAGTAACAATCTCTTATAACTAGCTTCTCAAGCACGGGAAAGGATTTTGCCTTCAATCGTGAAGTAGTGACTCACCATTAATTCTCCTCTCAGAAATCATTACTAGGCTTCTGTTAAGTAGATCAATCAAGCAAACTGTAGATGCTTCTGTGTGTCAACATTCAGTACAATTTCTACGGCCATCCAAAAACTTCAACAAATTTGACGCTAGAATCTCATGGTCTAACAGGAGTCCTTGCAAACACTAGATTTAATTAATGTAAGCGTAAGAACAAGAACAACAACTAAGCCTTAATCCTAAATCCTAATTAGTTGAAACTAAAACCTATCGAAAATTTGCAGACCTTTTTTCATTTATCTAGAGTTTCCAGGCCTAAATCCTGTATTTATTAACAACTATCAAGATTCACCTTTCAAACACGAGCACCAGTGGCTAACAATATAGGGAATTGAATTGCAACCTCATGAGCTTCCAAGTTAAAAAGTTCCCCACTAAACCAAAGAAAAAAGAAACAGATAATTATGTGACAATATTGAAATAGAATTCAGAAGTGGAATAGAGCAGCGATAGCTTTTGAATCGGTTTAACTTTTTGCTACACTTACCATAAAACTTAAACTCGTTTGATTCTGAGCGTGTTTTCATTCGCCCCTTTTTTATATGCAAAGATTTTAAAGGGATGCACTGTTTCATTCAAACCAAAAACTGAATTTGGAGTCACAACTTCTATCACTCCCAAACCAAATAAGCACTTACACAAATTTATCCGTTCAGCAGCATTACATGACAACATACAGTACACCAAACGAGGTTTTTAGCGGCAATAAATCCCCCTGTAATGCGAGTCTCTCAAGCTTCTTCAATCTTGCAATGTTTAAAACCATTTCTTCCGTCAAGAAACAGCCGCTAATGTCCAAATGCCTAAGATTTGAAGGGAAGACAAAGAAGCTCTCCCATCCAACTGAATCCCAGAATCCCCTATAGCTTACCACCAGCATAAGAGGTAGAAGCCGAGTATGAACTTCCAGTGTGGGAAACAAAGGACGTCTACGTAAATTGTCAGCGCGGAAGTTGTCTTTCAATATTCGGAAACCTCCACCAGAACCTTGGAGTACTATAATCTACGCGTACATCATAACCGCTGAATGTCTTCAAGTTCTCTAGCGTGGTTGTTGAAGATTCTTCAAAAATTGCTCGATCATTGTCTTCCCATACCAAGGACAAATTGCATATAGTTTCATGCCTTAGCTTTGTCATTTTCCATATAGCAGCAGATGATATCCTTAGAGAATTAGATGAACGAACTACTAGAGTTTGAAGATTGATTAGGTGAGACACTTGAAATCAAATTCTTCAACATAAATGTTAAGGTATCTCAAGTGAGTTAGCGATTGTACTGTACCCAAGAACTTGGCAGCTTCGCATCTGGAAAATGCAACACCCAAACAAGTCTTAGTTTTTCAAGTAAAGGTAAAGGATTTGATCTGTTCCATGTGTTGGATTTTGGATGAGCAATGAATTCCAAAGATGACATAGTATTAGAAATAATTCCTCAATGATTCTCATTAAGATCAACGTATATATACAAAACCGAAGCATGATATGTGCCTAATTCTAAGGGATACAGTTAGCATGATATGTGCCTAATTCTAAGGGATACAGTTAGCATGATATGTGCCTAATTCTAAGGGATATAGTTAGCATGATATGTGCCTAATTCTAAGGGATACAGTTAGCATGATATGTGCCTAATTCTAAGGGATACAGTTAGCATGATATATGCCTAAATATATTTACATATATTTAACACATAGGACATTCATCAAAACACATTGTTTCCTTGGCCTCGAGCATTGGAATCTTATCCAGCTGATATTCAGAATCATCTAATTTAACTAGTTCATCATGAATGTAAATGCTTAGCCGTGGTTCCTTAGAACATGAATGTTGATATGAACTGTATGGCACTGTGAGCTGCATAAACTTTTCTGTAAGTTTTCTCAAGCAAAACTCACGCACTACATCATGAAGAAAGCAACTTTCTATGCCTCCATTAGAACTCCTATGAGAGACCATTACTAGGCTTCTATTAAGTAGACCATTCAAGCAAATTGTAGATTCTTTTTCCATATTCTCCTTGTCGACATTCAGCACAAACTCTTCAGCCATCCACCACATCATCAAATTAGACACTGGAATCTCATCGTCTTCTGGAAACAGTGACATATAAAGAAGGCAAAAGACTTTAAGTGGCTTTCTAAATGGTCATAACTTGACTATATCACCTTTCACGCTTTGTTCTCCTATAACGCAAGAACTTAAATCATTTGCAACTTCCATCCACATGGACGGATTCCTTTCCATTTTCATAATAATTCCAGCAATCAGGATAATGACAAGAGGCAATCCTTTACAATGTTGGGCAACTTGTAACCCTGCTTCCAGTAGATCCAGGGGACAATTCTCTCCTCGAAACACTTTCTTCCGCAATAGTTCCCAGCTCTCTTCCGGAGTTAGAAATCTAAGAGAATAAGGATCACTGCGGTGCTGAAGATGCTTAGCAACTTCTTTAATTCGAGTTGTCACCATTACTCTACTTCCCTTTTCACCTTTAGGGAAACAAAATCCCAAATCTTCACATGCCTCGACATCCCAAATATCATACAATACAATGAGGTATCTCTTGCCTATCAGACTCTTGCGCCACATATCAGGTATGTCATCATCCTCGTTGAATCCATTCTTACGCGTTGTTTGTTTAAGAATCTCAACCAACAATGCCCTCCTATTATATATTTGCGACACAGCACACCATGCTTTAATGTCAAAGTGATAAACAATAGAAGGATTGTTGTACACTTTCCTGGCCAAAGTTGTTTTTCCAAGTCCTGGCATTCCAAAGATTGAGAGGATGTCCAGCTCCTTTGTTCTTCCGGTCAATTGCTAAATTATACTTTCTGCATCTTTCTCAAAGCTCACGACTTCATCATCAATCCCTGCAGAAGAAAGAGTTCCTTCTCCACAAGTCTCAACAACCTCCATGTCAATTGTTGAAAACTTCGGTTAATTGGAATCTTTCCTGATTATGGAAACTACAATCCAACAGCCTTGAATTAATTGCTCTGTCACCTTTCTTTAAAGAAATGGAAACATATATTAACAATCTTCATAATTTAGAGAAAAAACCCAAACCAACAAACTATAGTACCCCATTTCATCTTAATTTGATTGCGCACGGGAGCTCAAGAAAGTAAGAAAACATTTTGAATCTTATGTCTAGGTGTGAATTATGTAAAAATAAAGTTTAAAATGTATGTAATATATCAAAATGCTCATAAATTTTGTGTATTTTTCTTAAATATGTCAGGTATATTATTGGAGTTGAGGAGTTACTAAATATTTAAAAAAATGTATTTTTTTTTTAAATCACAAAAAAAAAAAAGAATCACAGGGAATGTAATCAAGTAATGACACATTTAAAGTCTTATGTGTCCAAATACATAATTTTTTTGTATTTTGAAAATAAAGAAATAAACTTTAGCCTAACTAATCAAGCCCCAAAAACTAGTTCAATACTATCAATATATAATCAAAGGAATAAACCCCCTTCAAAATTTTAATTCATAAACATCACTTTTACCTCTACTGGGTTTCTTTCAAGTCACTGGAGGTATTAGCTCCAGTTTCCCTCCTTGCCTGTTCCCCCTTTTACTTCATTACTACAGTTCTTACCATTATTCAAGAAAGAGATAATGATAAAAAAACACACTGAACTATTAATTTTTTTTTTTTACCTATCTAAACCATCACTATATATGTATTAACACAATTGTTTTTGACCATTATCTCTTTAAGAAATTAACTCCCCTTTTTGACTAACTTACCATTGTATAAAGCCTCTTCAGCCAAAATATAGACTAAATTTTCAAGTGGGCTTTTTAGATTCCGCGAGTAGACACAAATTGGGAAGAAAAGGAATTCATAAAGAAGACATAAAAATGTGAATATTGTACAAATAATCAGAAGAAAATAGCAAAATAACAAAAGACAAGTAGAAACCTTAAAAAAAAAAAAAAATCTCACCAGAAAGATCACTTGCATTTGCTCCAACGGGTTGCTTAATTTGATGGTATTATAGGGCAACACAAATATAAAATGAGAGAGAATAGTATATATAGCAAAAATGGTGGACTTCAATAATGTTAACTGACTGACACACATAATTTTTTCTAGTTGGTGTGGAATATCTAAAACTTCTAAAATTTGATTACATTGGAAAGTTTTTCTTTTTTTTGGTTAAAAGTGCTTGTAGTTTTTTTCTTTCCTCCCAATGTTTGAACAAGTCCGATTTTATTTTTCAACTACCAGCATTAAATTAAAATGAAATTAATGTTAAGAAACTACTGGTCAAATTATCAAATTGTCAAATATTCCTTATTTTTATGCTTATGTCCAAACACTGCTTAATAGTATGAACAAAAGTATATATCTTTTCGACCGACAAAATGTGGGGTACACCATATATACGGTTGTAATTGGGAGTTTTAAATTTTAGCTAGTTAAATTAGCTAGATTTAAACTTACTCTGTTTATTTTTATTGACATATCAAGAAAAAAAAATAGATTTTCATTCATACTAAGCGGGCGTCGGACATAAAAAAAATATTTATATTATATTAAAATGTGAAATTTTTTAATAATATAGATGAATTTTTTTATCATCATTAATAAAAATTACAATGCATAAAAAATTATATACTATTTTTTATATAATTATTTAAAATTATTGATTTTAATTTTTTTAATTTTTTTAATTTTTTTAATTTTTTTAATTTTTTTAATTTTTTTATTTTTTTCATGTAATTTTATATAACTGTGTAAAAGTGTGTATAAACACCTTTTATGTTTTTTTTAATTTGATATTATTATATTAAACTTTTTACACGTATAACTTTATTTGTAGAATACCTCTTAAAATAAAAGGAAAGAAAAAACGCCTTCGACCAATTTTTTTTCTTTTTGGTGCAAAAAGTTGTTCCTTTTTTTTCTTCCCTTTTGATTTTTTTTCTTTTTCATTGTCAACGGAAAATTTTGTTTTTCCTTTTTTGATTTAAAAAATCATTAAACTTACATTCTCATTTTATTTTAAAAAATTACAATTTAAATTTTTTATTTATAATTTTTTTCACTTATTTATATAACTAATTTATAATTGTATAATTTAATTTAACAACCTTCTACATCAATATCTTTAATTCAACTTCAACTGCATATTTTAGGTTAATGTTTCTTCTTCTTTTTCATGTTATGAATTTCTTTTTAATGGATTTAAAAAAGACAATTGTAATTGTTATGCTAGCTTAAGTTATTTATATTTAAAATAATTCTAAATTAGATTGTCTTCTTTAGTTGAGTTAATATTGATATTATATTACTCCGCTTTAATTGCTTCAATATTAATATTATGTGATTTAAATTTTGTGTTATTTATAGCTGGCATTCTTCATTTACTCATAGATTTATAAGTTTTATCTATCGTTAATTAATGTGTGTATCCGCGATAATCTCATTTCTTTCGACTGGGAGAGGGGGTCCACCTTCTTCTATTTCTACATCTAGGATTCGACTTGTATCATGGATACTAATAGGAATTCAACCATTATGGCAAGGAAAAGTTTGATTCAGAGGAGAAGAAGAGGCAAAAAATTGAAACAAATATCATTCGATTCGTCGATCCTCAAAAAAAGAAATAAGTAAAGTTCTGTCGTTGAGTGACAAATTTTGAGGTCATATCTAGTTTCAGAGTTTGCCTCGATTTGGTACCGCTTCCGCGGTCCGCATCAAATGTTGTTTACCCTAGATGTCCAAATAATCGTCGCTGGGCCAACGCATTTCGGGAAGAACCAGCTAGCTCTGGGTTCGAGTGACATTTCACCCCTAACCACAACTCATCCGTTGATTCTTCAACACGCCTGCCGACTCCACTTAGTTTCACTCCAAGCTTCATCCCTGGTCACGGATAGATCACCCAAAGTTCTGTCCATAAGCGCGACACCGTCTCGTGAAAATAATCTCTTCACTCATAAAATAAATTTTTTAATATAATTATAACTCTTGTACATAATGTATTTTAGATAATCTTGCAATGGAATCTGAAAAGAATTTCGTGAATGAAATTAGTTGACGAAAAGCTAATAATTGTTGACACCCAATTTTGGCCCTCCATACTTTAAATTAATTATTCAAGCTTCTCGAAATACAAACAGAGTAGAATACACATTTTTTATACTAATATTTTGGTACTACCTTATATTTGGCAAAATATTATAACATATATAGTATATATTTTATGTAAATAACGTATGTTAAATATATTTCTGATCTATTTAAATTGTTTTATTATATCAAGTACATCATCATTATTTATTTTTATCTTTATCGCACATTGAATCATATATCGCACATTCAAATTTCTTTTAGATGAAATTATTTGGTACCCGACCGAACCAATTAAGATAGGGGAAACCTTGCTGGCTTGATGCATTTAAGTGTTACCGTATGTTAAATAAACATATCTCATACCAAATTTATTTGAGAGCTTTATTCCATAACCAATGATTTAGCTATAATTGAAGGCATACAATTTTTGCTAAACCAACATAGATATGAATCAACATTATCAACACGATTTTATAATTTGGAACTACGTCTAATTTAATAATTTGAGAGCAACAACCTTACAAAATCAATTGCAAGTTGATATCAAAACACATGTGACCATACCATAGATGCATCTATTAGCAAACTGCTCATATGTGTGTGAATCCGCCCATTCACCTCTTTTATAAGTTTCAAAATTTCAGAAATTAATTCCAATCTTAGCTGATCAAAATCATTCTATCACGAGAACAAGCAACACAAGAGAATTCTTGAAGAATCTTTTATTTCTTCAACATATATCCATTCAATTCTCAATTATTTTTGCATCACATTTGAACCGAATGGCCAACCGCCATGCTAACTTATTTCAAGAAACTTCTAGTTTACTTTCTTATGTGATTTCATCATCATACCCATAATTATATGTACTACAAATAAAATAAAAAATTTTGGGGTTTTTTTTTTTTTATGAATTTTGAGTTTTTTTAATTTTTTATAATTTATAGTCTCAATTTTTTTCAATGTCCTTGAAACTTATAACTTCCTTTTTGAGACTTACTACAATAATTTCATTCCTTCAAAGTAGTAATATATTAGCTCTTCCGAGCTCTCAATTAATTTTGTGTACTACCACACATTCAATCATATCAACATCATTAATAGCTTCTCCACATAAGCCAACTTCAGCAATTTTGAATGCTGGGATAAGTTATAATACTCATGAACAGCATTCTATAGTCTTGATGATCCAATCATATCGCGTTTTGGGTGGATGACCATCTTCTATTGTCATACCTTTCTTTTTAGGCTATTTACAAAATAAGTGGATCCTTAATCGTGAGATATTCACTTTTGGGCACTCGTCAAGACGATGACGTAAGAATACTGCAGCCTTAGCACGATCTTGATTTGATGCTTTGTTTTCACTTTTAATGTCTCCAGTTAATCTATCAGATCTATGAATTTCAAGATCCAATGCCCATAAAAGGTAGTTCTTGCCCGAATCTCAAGGGCAATCAAATCAAGTTTCGTAAGGTTAGCCATATTAAAAGAAAGAGAAAAATAGTACCTTACCAAATTTTGAGACAAGAGAGTCAGTAGAGCAACATTATCACCAAAGGAATATCAATCCCCGTGGTTAAGTAATACATCTTTCGAAAAGAAATTTTAATTTTTCTTACCTCATATCTTTCAAAGCGAAAGTGTTCAACAGACTCACGCTCTAACGCTATAAAATAATAAAAAAAGAACAAGAATATGTAGAGAAAGAGAGTATGGGAGAAGTTCTTATCTCTTTGATGGGATCCTCTTGGAGGAAAGTTAAAGCGATGATTTACAATGAATGGAGAATCCTTTATTTATAGGGGAAAACCAACTTGGTCCCAAAGTTACAAACCCTAACTTTCTTTTAAGAAATAGACACTACCATAAATAGAAAATATATTTATAACAATAATTTTTTTTTAGTTTTATGATTTTTTAAAATAAAAGATCTTTATTTTTAGAGTGAAGGTCCAAAAAAACACACTTCAACTATACTCGCTTTTTTGCGAGTTTAGTACCCGAACTTAGGCCTAGCTTGCGTTAGATACCTAAACTATCACTCCTCGATGTTATATAAATGCAATTCCGAATAATTAGAACAATTCTATGTGATACACTCGCCGCTTTATTTTTTAAAACATGCCACATGTCAGTCCATATAATATTATTTTTCACGTTGGCAAACTCTGTAATTAATTTTACTTTTACTCCTCTTATCATTTACTTTTTCCGCACAACCGATCGAGATTATAGTAGCGATGTTGACTTTCATTATCGCATAAGTCTAGACACTCCTCTATAGGTTAGTTACTAATTTACCAAAAAGAAAAGTTAGGTTTGCTTTTCGTATTGTGATTTTTATTGAGATGATGATTTTGTAAATTATATTAGAGTTTCTATGATTTTTATCATTTGAAAAGATTTGAAAGGCCTAATTTTGGAGAAATATAGAGGATGAGATGAAGAAGAAGAAGGGATGAAGAAAAAAGAAAAATAGATCTATTTAGGGCTTAAGATTGAGTTTTTACAAAATGAATAATAAATAAAAGAAGGATGAAAAAAGAAGAGGAGGGTTTTAGAGGGTATTTGGTTTAGCTTATAAGCACTTTTTAACTTTTGTAGTGTGTTCGATTTTATTAAAAGTGCTTAAAAAGGTTAAAAAGTGCTTTAAAATTTCAAAATCAAAAGTTTATTTTTTGGCTTATAAAGCCATTTAAATTTGACCAAACTATTTACCTTTTTATCCCATAATATTTTTCTAATTTCAATAACCTCACTCAAATCTTTGATAATTTTTTTTTTTTTTTTATGAATATTAGGAAAAAATAAATTAAAAATCTGAAAAAGAAAAAAAGAGAAAAAAATCAAGGTTGTATTAATACATTTAAATTATTATATTCAATTTTACAAATAAAAATATTTTTAATTTTTTTAATTTTTTTAATTTTTTTATTTATTTTGTTATATTAAAATTATATATTTTCATAAAGGATTTATATCATAATTTTAAATAGGAATTCCATTCAAACTTTGGCAATAATTCCAAATTAATTTTTAAAAATTAATTTTAATTTTAATTATTTGTAGAAATAAAAATATCATAGTAATTTGCTTTTATAGTGTTAACAACTTTAAGGGCATTTCAGTCATTTGATCTAAAATAAGTGCTTAACAACACTTATGTACCAAACACATTAATAATTTTTTTTTAGCTTTAGCACTTTTATCCAAACACATAACTGCTTATTTATAAAATAAGTTTCAACACTTAAAAAGTGCTTTAAGCACTTATATTTAAAAATCATTTTTTTCAGCTAAACCAAACGGGCTCTTAGAGGGAGAGAAATATGGAATTCTGCAAAAAGGATGAAGAAGAAAGAGTAAGAAATGAAGAAGAGAGAGCATGAAGAAAAAAGTATTTAATTTAAAGGTGAAAAATTTTCAATGGAAAATGTCTACTCAGCAAATTGTAGTTGTTGGAATGCCATGTAGGCGTTTTTTAATGTTTAAAACATCACTCACACGCGCGGAAGTGTTTGAAATCACAATTTTGATCCAATCATCACTCAAGTGTGTTTCTATAACCTGAGGGTGATAGTTTAGGTACCTAACGCAAACTAGGTATAATTTAGGTACTAAACTCATAAAAACAGTATAGTTTAGGTGTATTTTTAGACCTTTACTCTTATTTTTATACATAAGATATTTTTAAAAGGTTAAGAGATCTCATTTCCTCAATTCTCAAGGAAATAGTAAAGATTAGTCAGTAGCGTAACTAATTTCAGAGGAAATGATCTTAGTATGACTATTTATAAGATACGATGACTCATTTGGTTCTGAATATGTTTTCATTAGCTCTTCTTTGATGCGCGAAAATCTTAAAGGGCTATAATACAGTTTCGTTCAAACCAAAAAATGAATTTGGAGTCACAATTTCTATTCCAAACCAAATAAGCACTTTCACAAAGAGAGGATAAGTATATGCTGAGTATGCACTTAATCTGTTCTAATTTATACTGGTAAATTTCTTAATTTTCGTCCGAAGAAAATAAAAGAAAAGTCATCCACAAAATCTGTTATCTATTCAGTATGAGAACACAAATCACTACTAATAATTATTATGTGACAAAGAGACAAGTTACTAAAACAATTGTACTTCAATATCAGATGGAACAAATTACCAGCTTTAGTAGTCCGATCTAGGATGATATAAGAACTTGGAGACTGTCGCATCCGGTGTTTTCTTCAATTTCTCTTTTGATATTCATAGCTGAAACCTTAAGAGAGTCGATGCAGTCAGACATTTCAATAAGTCGCAGTGTTGGAATATCCACAAAGCTAGGAGGGATCTCCTTGAAGTAGTAGCCAATTCTTAGAACTAGCTTCTCAAGCATGGGAAAAGATGCATCTGAAGCATTCCATTTTCCCATGGTCACCCCGCGTAACGTCAAGTATTTGAGTGCACGGAACTCTAGATGTGTGACGTCCCAAAGCTCATCGTCCAAACAAAATCCCCTGAATATCTCCAGACTCTCAAGCTTCCGCAATCTTGCAATGTTTGAAACTATTTCTTCCGTTAGCCACCTGCCGCTAATGGCCAAATCCCTAAGATTTGAAGGGAATACAATGTATTTGGCCCATCCAACTGAATTCCAGTATCCCGTCTCTCTTATGAGCCTCAGATCAAGAGATTGAAGCCTATTATGAATGTCTTGTTTGGGAAACAAAGAACAACTAGGTACATCTTTCATGAAGAGGCTGAGTTCTTCAAGATTTGGAAACCTCCACCAGAACCTTGGATTCATATCATCCACATATGTAAGGCACCCCCATAGCGTCTTCATGTTCTCAAGTATAAACATTTCAGAAGACTCTTCAAAAGTTGCTCCATCATCGTCTTCCCATACAAAGGAAAATCGAGTTCTTATATCCACATGCCTTAGCTTCCTCATTTTCCAGATAGCTGCAGCCGATGTCTTCAACTTTTTACCTGAACTAACCTTGAGAGTTTGAAGATTTTGCAGGTGAGATACCCATTTGAAATCAAATTCTTGTACATGAATACCAAGGTACCTCAAGTGAGTTAGCGATTGTACTGCACTAGTCCAAGTTGAACTCTGCAATTTCACACCCAACAAATGCATTACCCGAACAAGTTTTAATCTAACAAATGAAGTTAAAGGATTTACTCGGTTATACTTATTCCATGTGTTGAATTTTGGATGAGCAATGAACTCCAAAGACCTAGGACAATCACCAAAACACTTTGTTTCCTTGGACTCGAGCATTGGAATCATATCCAACTGATATTCAAAATCATCTAATTTTTTAACAAGTTCATCATGAATATAAATGCTTAACCGTGGTTCCTTTGAATACAAATTTTGATATGGACTGTATGGCACTGTGAGCTGCATAAACTTTTCTTCTATAAGTTTTTTCAAGCAAAACTCACGCACTACATCATGAAGTATGCAGCTTTCTATGTCACCGTTGATTTTCTTTTCAGAGACCATTACAAGGCTTCTATTAAGTAGATCGTTCAAGCACGCTCTAGATGCTTCCTCCATGTTCTCTGTTTCGGCATTCAATACAAACTCTTCAGCCATCCACAACTTCAGCAAATCATACATTGGAATCTTGTGGTCTTCTGGAAACAATCCCATGTAAAGAAGGCAAGGCTTCAAGTGGTTTTCTAAATGGTCATAACTTGATTGTATTACCTTCATGCTCTGCTCTCCTAAAGCAAGGGAACTTAAGTGGTTTGCAACCTCGAGCCATAAGGATGCCACCCTTTCCATTTTTGTTATAATTCCAGCAATCAGGACAATGACAAGAGGCAATCCCTTACAATGTTGGGCAACTTGTAAACCTGCTTCCACTAAATCCAGGGGACAACTCTCTCCATGAAATACTTTCTTGTGCAATAACTCCCAACTCTCTTCCAATGTTAGAAATCTAAGAGAATAAGGATCACTACGGTGCTGGAGATGCTTAGCAACATCTTCAATTCGAGTTGTTACCATTACTCTATTTCCGTCTTCACCCCTAGGGAAACATAATCTCAAATCTTCCCATGCCTCGACTTCCCATATATCATCTAACACAATGAGATACCTCCTGCCGATTAGAATCCTGCGCAACATGTCAGCTACGTCATCATTCTCCTTGATAATGCACTCTTTATTTATAGCTTGTTGGAGAATCTCAATCAACAACGTCCTGCCATTATATGTTTGCGAGACAGAGCACCATGCTTTAACATCAAAGTAATTAACAATAGAGGGATTGTTGTACACCTTCCTTGTCAAAGTTGTTTTACCCAGTCCCCCCATACCATAGATAGATATAACATCCAGCCCCTTTGTTCCTCCGGTCAATTTCTTCATTATAATTTCTGCATCTTTCTCAAAGCCTACAACTTCATCATTATCAATTGATGGAATACTGCGTTTGGTGGAAGGCTCTCCAGAAGAAACAGTTCCTTTTCCACAAGCCTCAACAACCTCCATGTCTTGAGTTAATTGCTCTATCACCTTGAAATGAAAACAAACATTAATAATCCTCATAATTTAGAGGAAAAGTAACCCAAACCAAAAAATTATACTAACAAAGTAATGTTACAAGTAAAGTCTTATGTGTCTAAAGGCCACCAATCCACCCCGGGATGTTCCTAGTTTGATTTGTATAGCATTTTTTTTCTTTCTAAAGATGACCAAATCAAATTAATCGCTCTATCTTCTTTCACCCTTTCTTTCTTCTTCTTCTTATATAATATATGAAGGTTGTGGACAAACAAAACAAAAAAAGCAAGCAATTTTTATTAATTAAATAAAACTTATTCAATCCCATCCTTCAACCAATTTTTTGGTTCCCTCCTTGTGAGTTTCTTTTTAATTATTTTCCCTTTTACTTTACTAGTTCAGTTCTTTTAATCTCAGGATAGAAATGTCTTTGTGATTTGTAATCTCTAACTTAGTATAATAATGGTAGTATCAAAAGAAGATAAATAAGATAATAAAAGAGTCATGTATCAAAAGAATCCCCTTAATTTA
>JACEIK010000170.1:36724-67041 GCA_018107945.1 Datura stramonium | reverse complement strand
CTACCACATATTCAATCATATCAACATCATTAATTGTCTCTCCACATAGTTTCAACTGAGAAACAATTCTAAACATTGCAGAGTTGTACTCATGAACAGATTTATAGTTTTGATTGATCCAATCATATTGTCTTTGGGTGGATGACCATCTTCAGGTGGTTATACCTTTCTTTTAGGCTATTCCACAAAACAAGTGGATCCTTAATCGTAAGATATTCATTTTCAGAATTTCATCAATATGATGACGCAAAAATATCATACCCTTAGCATGATCATGATTTGATGCTTTGTGTTCACTTTTTAATGGTGTCTCCAAGACCCATTGCATCCATATGGATTTCAGCATTCAACACCCATGAAAGGTAGTTCTTGCCCGAACTTCGAAGGGCAACGAAATCAAGTTTCGTAAGATTAACCATATTAAAAGAAAGAGAAAAATAATACCTTGGCCTTAAAATTTTGAGACGATAGAGTTGTAGAGAAACAATATCATCAAAGGAATATCATTCCTGTGGTTAAGTAATACATCTTTCAAAAATAAAATTTAATTTTCTTACCTCAGATCTTTTCAAAGTGAGTGCTCAAGGCAGACACTCATGCTTATAACGTGTTATGAAATAATAAAGAAAGAACAAGAATATTGTAGAGAAAGAGAGACGTTCTTATTTCTCTTGATGGGATGAAATATAATGAAGGAGAACCCCTTTATTTATAGGGATAATTCCTCCTAACTTTTCTTCAAAAGATAGACTTTCACTATAATATAAACACACATATTTACTACAATACAAATATCTTTATAGACATTCACTATAAATACAAATACATTTATAACACCTCTATTATTATTTTTAATATATTTAGAAATCTGACCTTGCTTTATTGAGAGTGGCAACGGGAAGATCAGTTGCTCCAAGATTGCTTAATTTGATGCTTTTGGGTTTACAGAAATCGAAGTTTTGAGAAAGGAGAGGATGGAGATGGCAGACTTCAATGTTGAAGAATGAACTGTTGTGGAAATATAAACAAATAAATAGCACTACATGACATATTAATTAATTAATTAATCATACACGTTAAGAGTAGGTATACAATAGTTAAGTTTTAGATCGGACTAAAATTTATAACTCTCAATCACCAGCTGTACCTGTATGTACGATATATTCACATGTTTAAATATAAAATTAAATAATACATGAATTAAAAAAAATACAATATTTAAAATTATAAAATTTAATTTTAATTTTAATTAAATTACATGTTTTTTTTGTTTTTTTAAAATTAAACAAATAAATTGATACGAACAGAATAAAAGTAGGAATAAAATCAAATCTGAAACTTATTTTTTAAAAAAATAAAAATCAATCCCATGGTATAAGTAACCATACATTATATTTTGACTTTTTTTTCAAAAAAAAAAAAAAGAAAAGTAAAAGAGGCTATGTCCAAACGGGTTCTAAGTACGTTGATACATAGTCATTTTTAAAAAGTAGGGAGGTAATCCCCTCCATTGACTTGTACTTATTCATAATGACTTTGCACATCTCTTAAAAACATAATAAATAAAATTTATATTAATTGATATATATTATATATATATATATATATATTTTAATAAAAAATAACTTGAAATGAGTAGTTAATATTAAAGAAAAATTAAATATATATATATTTCTTTATAATATGTTAAGATAGATAAGTAAAAAAAAGTAAATAGATAAATGTCTGCCACTATTCTTCTTAGTAGTTTTTTTTTTAAAAAAAAAGCAATCTTTCTATACAGATCCTTTATTTAAGGAAATACATTGACATTGTGAACTTTGAATATATTTCTCGTGAAGGAAATCTTTTTCCCCACACTTGAAAATTATCTTCTTCTTTTTTTTCCAACTGTGATTTTGATTATTTTAAAACCTCAAATTAGACTCTTCACTTGATATTTGCTCTGTCCTGGTGAAGTTTTCATCCCCCCTATCCTTCTATGGATCACTCAAAAATTATTAATTTTTTTTTGATCCTTCATGTTCTGAATAGGGACATTAGTACATTACAACCAAAATAATAATAATAATAATAATAATAATAATAATAATAAATAAAAATTCAGGAATCTCTGTACCTTCTTATCGATTAATACTGATGTAGAAAGAAAACTAAATTAAATTTTTATGAGCTGCCAACTTTTGTTTTAGAGTTATTAATAATTAATTATTGGTGGTACTTGAATAAAAAGATTATAGTAAGAATTGGTCTATAAGCAATAATTTAGAATAAAAAGACCAATTTAGTTAAGATAATGTATTCTAGAACTAAACATACAGAAATTATATGGAAGCAGAACAATTTATTTGAATCGTGATTATCTTTTGCTAATCTTACGCTACTACAACAGTCTCTTTTGTTGAAATACAAGTATATGCAGTGAAAAGTAAACAGTCAAGATCGTATTATAGTAGTAATTTTTAATATTTTGAGACACTTAAGGTTAAAACAGTAGTCAATTTTGTATATTTTTTATTTGACTGCGATGCCACTTGTCATGGTCAAACTCCTTTCTTTTTTGGCTTATAAATAGCCCTTTTTTTTTCTTCAGCAACCATGCAGGATGGAAAACAATTGCTTATTTACTTCCTCTCTCTCTGTGTTATCTTGCTCTCTATTATTTGCCATTTTTTCTTTATTTAACTATTTTTGTTATCTAATTCTTTTTTTTCAAGATATTTATTTTTATGTTGAAAATTATATTTTATTAATTCCTATATTCTAATTAGAGAATGTTTGGTTAATTTTAAAAATATTTTTAATTTTTTTAATTTTTTTAATTTTTTTAATTTTTTTAATTTTTTTAATTTTTTTATATATATATAAAATTACTATAGTATATTATTATCATAATAATTTTGTTTTTTAGTATTATTATTTTGCTAATAAATACGGTATCGCTTATATATTTTTGCATTATTTCCGATTAACGAAACTATGATAAGAAGTATTTCTTGTGAAACTGTTGATAATATTGATATTAGTATTGCTATGACTGATCCTGTTCCAATTGTCTTGTCAAATGATTATGGTGTTGTAAATACGTATGAAAAAGAAACATGCTACAAGCTCAATGTTAATAATAAAACCTTCATAAAAAATGCACCTCAATGCAAGAGTATATTCGGAAGAAATGACAATCTCGCTAAATCAAAATTAAATTTGACTGAAGCGGATGATATAATTATTATGGTCATTTTAGAAATAAATATTGAGGCCAATCTGAGGAACTGAGTGATAGATTCTAGTGCTACTAGGCACATATATGTAAACAAAAGTGATTTTGTGTCATACACCTAAGTAAAGAAAGGAGAAAAAATTATTTATCTCGATGACTCAAGGACAACTCAAGTTCTTGAAAAAGAATTTTTTCAAACTCACATCTGGTAAAACTCTAGCATTAAGTGATGTATTTTATGTTCCTAATATCCAACCACCCTTGGTTTCTATGAGATTATTAGAAAAAGTTGGGGTGAAGGTATCTTTTGAAGATGATGAGGTTCATCGATCTAAAATTAATTTGATAAATATGAAATATAAAGGAAAGCTAAATTACTAAAAACACGTTACATAAGAACTAAATGTTGTTCACTCACCGGATGGTGATGGTACAAAATCATGACTAGAGGTGATAAAAGATATTAATTTTTATTGATGATTTTTCTAGATTTACTAAGTTGTATTTACTTAAAAATAAAGATGATGCTTTTGTTTCTTATAACTCGAGGTTGAGAATCAACTTAGTAGAAAAATCAAGAGAATTAGATCTCGATAGAGGTGGAGAATATTTATCTTTAAATATTTTTTTGTGAAAAAGAAGAAATTATTCATGAAGTAATCCGCTATATTCACGCAGAGTCTAATGGTTTAGTTGAAAGAAAATAGAACGTTAAGGAAATGATGAACTCTTTGTTAGTTAACTCTAATGCACTCGATAATTTGTGGGGTGAAGCAATTTTATCTCGCATGTCACTTGAAAATAATTCTCATAAAATAACCGGCAAAACTCCTTATGAATTGTGCAAAGGTTATAAGCCTAATTTGAAATATTTAAAAGTGTGGAGGTGCCTTGCTAAAGTGCTTTTGCCTGAATCTAAAAAGAGAAAAATGGTTCTAAACCTACGATTGTGCTTATTGGAAGAAAGTGGCTGAACATAGTGCCGCATATAGATTTCTTATTTTAAAGAGTGATGTGCTTGATTGTAATACTATTATTGAGAGACAAAAATGCAGAATTTTTCGAACATATTTTTTTCATTGTGTGATAAAATTTCTCATGGACCTATTGAAAGAATGATGAGAGTACCTCTAATATTGAGGAACTGCGAGGAGTAAAAGGCCTAGAAAAAATATTTTTCTTATGGAAATGATTTTCAAACTTTTCTGCCGACAATGAACCATCAAATTATTTGAAGTTAGTATCTTCTTCCTCGATGCTAATTTTGAAAAGAGGCAATAAAAATTGAAGCTGATTCTAGCATAAAAATAATACACGGTTTTAACTGATTTACCACCTGGTGCAAAACCTATTGATTGTAAATGAATTTTTAAAAAGAAGCTTAATCCTGATGGATCTATAATAAATATAAAATATTTTATTATTTTTGAATTTTGTAATTTTTTAAAATAAAATATTGATTATTTTGATACATTTTGCACCAGTAACTAGAATTTCCTCCATCTGAATTTTAATTTCCTTAGCATCAATTCATAAATTTTTTATCCATCAGATATATGTAAAAACAAAGCTTTAAATGGTGATTTAGAAGAAGAGATTTATATGGTTCAAGCTGAAGATGTATTATTCCTGGACAAAAAAATAAAGCTTGTAATTAATGAACCACGCAAGGGCCTTAAGCAAAGCTCCTAAACAGTGACATGAGAAATTTAATCAAGTCTTGTTGAAAGATAATTTTTCTTTGTTGAAGGGATAAATTTGTCAGCCATAAAGCAGTAGTCAATGATTATGTGATAATATGCTTATATGTTGATGACATGTTTATATTTGGTACAAGTTTAAATGTTGTGCAAAGTACCAAATTATTTTTGTCTACTAATTTTGATATGAAAGACTGATAAAGTAGATATGATATTGAGAGTTAAAAATTATAAGGAGGAAGATGGTATAACATTGTCACAAGAACATTATGTGGAGAGGCTTTAAGCAAGTTTGAATGTTTTGAGGTGAAACTCAGAGCTACCCTTATGATGCTAACTTCAATTGAAAAGAATAATAGTAACCCAGTTGCCCATAGCTCCAATATGCACAGACATGGGAGTCCGATGCATTGAACAACTTTACAAGGCCCATATATACCGTGTGTAGACCGAGTAGATATACTCATAATCCCAATAAAGAGCATTGGTTTGCATTAAATAGACTAATGAAATATTTGAGAGGAACCTTGAATTATGGAATTCTATATAGTGGACTTCCTTCTACTTGAGAAGGGTATTGTGATGCAATGACTTCCGATCTCAGATGAGACAAAATCTCACTAGTGGCTATGTGTTCACCTTAGGTGGTGAGCAATATCGTGGAAATCAGTTGCCAGACGATCAATAAGTTAGATCAACTATGGAGTTAGAGTTTGTAACCTGGAGTTAGTTGGTTCCGAGGCTGAGTGGCTAAGAAATTTATATATATATATATATATATATATAAAAGGTCAGAAATGAAAGGTTTGTGAATTATTGAGATTATAAAGATATAGGTTATGAAAATAAAGAGGTGTGAGATATGAAATGAAATTTTCAGCAAATCTTTAAGAGAAATATAAGAGAAAAGTCAAAAATTCAAGAAAAAAATTAAATACAAATTTCAGCCTACGAAAGATGCCACCTCAATTTTTTATTATTTTATTATTATATATAGATTATATTAGAAATCACCTTCTGTTATTGAGAGGGGCAACGGGAAGATCAGTTGCTCCAAGATTTGATGCTTTAAGTTTACAGAAATCGAAAATTTGAGAAATATAAACAAATAAATACATGTTAATTAAATAGTATTATATGACATGTTAATTTATTAATCATACACGTTAAGTAAGTATTTTCTTCGTTTTAAAATAAGTGGTGTTTTAATCTTTTGATTTTGTTTCAAAATAAGTGGTGCTTTCCATAAATAATAAGATATTAATGATATTCCTTCCAATTTTACCCTTATTTAAATAGAGGGTATTTTTGTAAATCAAAAATAATTAAAGAGTTGCATCTTTTCAAGATATTTATAGGATAAGTGGATAAAAAATTTTTTTTCTAGAAATGAGTAGCTTTTTTAAGATATATGTATAAGCTTAAAACACCACTTACTTTGAAACAGATGAAATATACAAAATTTAAGTTTAGGTGTGACTAAAATTTATAACTCTCAATCAACAACTGTACTTGAATAAAAAAGGATTATGGTAAGACTTGGTTTAAACTTTAAGCAATAATTTAGAATAAAAAGACCAATATTTTGGTAAATATAATGTATTCTAGATCTAACATAGAGAAATTAATGGAAGCAGAACAATTTGGTTGAATAATGGAAAAAAAATAATGCCAACAACTCGAGATGAAAAAGTGGCTAATCAGCTTAAGCAACATAGTGATCCATATTCAGCAGAAACTATTTGTGTTTCATTAATGCAAGTTACCAGCAGATGTGATTTAGAAGTCAAATGTTAGGATCTCCCAAATTATCCTATTTTTATATATACACGACAGAGTGGCAGTGGTTGGAGCGTCGAATATACTATTTTATGTATGCAATCAATCTCTTCTTTTATTAGCTTTCTTTCTTTTTTAAATTGAGCTGCTTGGAGTGTACAACTTCTGATTACTAGTTTTATACATTTAAAAAAAAAAAAAAAAATTTGCCTACATCCAATTGTGGTCACTAATGTATTCTGCAACATCATCTTCACTATGCAAACACCCTTTTCTTTCTGAGAATGTTCACCAATTAATTCCATCTAATACGAATACCCAATGGAAAACTACTGGCTTGTCTTATAACTTCTTTCATATTAGCAGCACTAGCTTATCTTTCCATATTTGTCAATAAAACAAGCTCTAGGAGGAATCCTCCACCAGGTCCAAAGCCATGGCCAATTATTGGCAATTTGCATCAGCTTGGTCCTCTTCCCCACATATCTCTACACAAATTATCCCAAAAATATGGAGATCTAATGTTCGAAATTCGGCCGTCACTCGTTGTCGTAGTGCATCCTCCCCGAATGGCGAACAATTCTGAAAACCCACGATATTTGCTTCTCGCCCTGAAACATACAGGTTCATTAGCTACAACTATTGATATGTCGTGGGCGCCTTACGGACCCCACTGGCGACAAACGCGAAGGATCTGTGTCGAAGAGTTGTTAACCGAAAAGGCTAGATTCGTACGAGTACATTCGTGTTCAAGAGAGGAAGGATTTGATTGCCGGGGCCGCTAAGCTGTCTCAGGAGGCCGATCACACTCAGGGAACATTTGTTGCGTTATAGTCTTTCGTCTACAGGCAAAATGGTGCCGAGTGACAAATACTTTAGTGAGAAAATTTCGACGAGTTCTATAGTGTCACTAAAGGCCTTACATGAGATGCTTGTGGAATGGTTTTACCTTAATGGGTAGAATCTTGGTGATTGGATACCATGGATTGGTTTCTTGGATGTACAAGGCTATGTAAAACGAATGAAGCAGTTGCATAAGAGTCTTGACGAATTTCTTGACATTGTGCTTGCTGATCACAAGGCTAAATTCAGGCAGAGACTTTGTGGCAGAGGACATGGTCGATATCCTGTTGCAACAGGCAGAGGATCCTAATATTGAGATTAAGCTCTCCACTGACAGTATAAAGGGCTTAATACAGGTATCAATATGTTACCAACTTCTCCTCTTGGACTTAAATACCACACAGAGAATATTGATAAATTTACAGTATAATTTATTGCATTGAACCAAAATAGAAGACTAGATCACTAGTTATAAAGAATTAAAAGGAAATTTTTGCCCTCCATTTCGTTTCTGGCACTGAACTATTCGAAATGGGATAATTTTGAGTAGTTCAGAAGAAAATTGCCCCTTTTTTTTCATCCAGAATGGAGCAACGTTAGTCCGAGGGCAATTTTGAGCTCGCTGCTCAAGGGTGATTGCATTTTGAGCTACCTCATTATCGGAGAGGGGAATATTTGTGTTACTGCTCTTTGAATTTACTAGATCTCCTGGCGGGAGCGGGCAGATACCTCAGCAACGCTACAGGAATGGGCGTTTAACGAACTTCTCAAACATCCAAAGTGCTGAACAAGGGCGAGGGAAGAGCTCGATAGAGTTATCGGCAGAGAGAGAGGTGGAAGAGAAGGACTGCGCACAATTACCATACATAGAACTAATCTTGAATGAAACATTCAGATTACATCCATTGGGAACTATATTGGCGCCCCATTATTCAACTCAAGATTGCAATGTGGCTGGATATGGAAAAGGGACCACAGTATGGGTGAATTTATGGAGCATAGGGAGGGATCCAAGAAATTGGGAACTCCCAGATAAATTTATTCCAGAGAGGTTTATGGGGAAAGAGTTTGATATAAGTGGACAGAACTTTAGTCTCTTGCCATTTGGTTCAGGAAGAAGGAGGTGCCCAGCTTATAGTCTTGGAGTTAAAATTGGAAGATCAACTTTGGCTAATTTGATACATGGATTCAATTGGAAGTTGCCTGAAAATATGAAATAGAGATGTGAATATGGAAGAACATTTTGGATTGACTACTCATCCTAAGTTCCCACTTCATGTGATTGTGGAACCTAGACTTGCTTCCCATCTTTATGATTAAGTTTATCTAATAAGTTCCAACTTCATCTTGGGACAAAAGAGTGGTTTGTTGTAAGTGGTTGTATGGGTCTACCTTTGTTATAATATCTCTGCGGGATTATAGGTTGCAACATAAACTTTTTTGTTCCATCAAAATTCATGATTGTCACTAGCGAAGATTTGTAGGATATTTAAAGGATATAATAAATAAATAGACACTTAAATTTGACCTCAATTGGTAATTGAACACTCAAACTTTGATAGTGCATATTTAGGTATCTTAACTTGGTCTCAATCTGATAACTAAGCACTTCTTGTCCAAATCTCACTATGTATTGTAGGCACACGATGCTAACGTGACACATGACATAGTGAAACTGGGTGCCTAGATGATCATTTTGTGTTGGAGTGCTCAATTGACACAGTGAAACCAAGCTGAGGTGCCTAGATGTGCACTTCTCAAAGTTTAAGTGCTTAATTGTCAGTTGAGACCAAGTTTATGTCTATTTATATATTATGTCTATTTAAAGAGATAATAATATTTGTTCTTCATTATAAATTTTTTTATGATAGATAAAATTGTTATTTAATCCAATAAAGTGATTAAAACTACAAAAGAACTGTCAGATGATACAACAAATAATAATATATTGAGATACAATATTTATTTATATTATTTAAACAAATATCATATTTTATTTAGACATTAATTATTATTTTTGTCAGTTTTATTTTTCATATTTATATATACTGAATTCAGTATAATTGGACAGTGCAACACATATACTGAATTAGTCATATAAAATTGAAGGTGAGATTTCCCCAAGTCTTTAAAGCACGCTTCAAACATATGAACAGACTTCAAACTATTTTACAAAGATAATTATACAATTAAGTGAAGAAAATATAAACAATATAATGATTATTTTTGTTTTTATTTTAAATATTCAGACTTCCACGAATTTAGTTGTCTGCATTATTAAATATATAATTAAAAAAATCAAAAAAGATAAAAAAATTAAAAATATTTTTAAATTTTTTTCATTTTAATTATCAATTTAAAAATACTTATTTTCTTTGACTTCTAAGGCAAAATAAGTTTTATAATTAAGGACATTTCATACTAATTGTGTCCTCCTAACCCTCCAATATAACCCCTATCATAGCCCCTACCACTATCTAGTCCAAAAATGAAACAGATAAAATTTCCTTTAAAAGTTTCAAAATGACACTCGACTTTTTGACTATCCCAAAACGGATACCTCGCTGCCTCAGCAATGAGTTTCTAATTTTTTTAAAAATATTTTTATTTTTTTTATTTTTTTTATTTTTTTTATTTTTTTTAGTTTTTTTATATTTTTTAAAAGATTAAGGAACCTCAAGTATTGGTCCAACGAGACTTATTAAACAATTTTTTTTTCATTCTCATTGTCAAATGCACTTTTAAAAAAAATTAAGAACCTCGTTCCTAACAAATTTTTTCATTTCTCCTTGTGCTGTTTTGGTGTTCCAATTTAAAAAGATTCTCATGAAGGTATTTAATTAATTGACTTATATCACACAGCAGATAAACAAGAAAATACCTTCCCACACTCAATTACTCGATTCAAATATACATAAAATAAGAATTAAATATAATAAATAACGTTGGTGTGTCTGAAAAATAAATAAATTAAAACAACACCGAACGAATTTAAAATAAATAAATTAAGGAACCCTATTGACTATACTACCAATTTCCTTAATATAATTTTTTTAAAAATAAATTAAAATCTTGTTGCTGAGGTAACAAGGTGTTCGGTTTTGATAAGATTACCTGACTTTGACTGTCTCATAGTATTTACCTTCTCTGTTTTGGATAGTATTTACCTATGATGCCAGACTCCACTGTCTCATAGTATTTACCTAAATTATATATAATTTTTTTTTTGAATTATTTTTTTTGTTTGCTTACTAAAAACTAAAAAATAAGTAAAAAAAAATCACTAATTTGATCTACTACTCTCCTGTGCTTCAATAACGACTGGGAAATTACTTCCTTCTTTCCATTTCACGCGAGGTTGTTTATTTTTAGTTAATATAGAAATGTATTTTTTTCACCGGACTAAAGCTTGTTTGGATAGCTTTTTACTTATAGATTATAAGTCAAAAGTCATAAATTAGAATTTCTAACTAACGACTTTTGACTTATTTTTGTTCTCTTACCTTAAAAATAAATACTTAAAAAAGCACTTTTTCACTTCAAATTGGCCAATCCAAACGGGCACTAAGAAGAATAAAATGTCGTGTAAAATAAAACAGAGGGAGTATTAAATTGTCTATCTTTATATGGCTATTTAATTAAATTTTCATTTTATCCTTGAACATAAGTTCTTATAGGATTGTCACACTGTATATCCACCCACCAACATAATTATAGCCGAAAAATATATATTTCTTCATATATTAGCGTATAATATACATATTTTATATGTAATAGTGTATTTGTTGCATATAATATTTACCTAGGATCTAACTTCACACATGTTTTTTAGGGTTTGTCCAAATGGTATAAATGTATAACTTGAGAATGTTGGAGGGGAAATGCTAGATGAGGTGATTTTACACATGAAGAGCCATGATAGAGTTGTAGTTTGTGGAATGATTTCAGAGTATGGACACAAGGAGAAATATGGTATTCACAACCTCTTCCACCTTGTACAAAAACGCATTAGAATGGAAGGAGGGAGAGAGAGATTTCGAAATTCAATTAAAAGAAATCTAACGGGAAGGCCTTTGTATTTATAGCCAACGAATAGGTAAAGCTGGTATTTTTTCAGAAAAATGGTGGTGTGCATGTGCCTTTTCGGACAAAGCCCCAGAGCCTTTACGGAAAAAAGACACATGAAAAATAAAACCTTTATTTCCCATTCGCACCAAAAAAAAAAAATCCAGCAATATTTACTTGAATTCTTCTTGCAAGAGATACATATGAGTTTTAGACTGATTTGCATTGCAGAAACTACAACTTAGTTTTATTTGCTCCAGAAAAAAAAAATGATTTGTTTAACTTCTGAAGTAGAGTAATCTGACAATTTTGATTCAACTACAGTACTTTGTTCCATCCTCTGAATATATTACAAAAAGACTTAGTTCCCCTCTAAAACTATCAAGAATCAACTAGTGAGCTTCAGTTTTCTAGATATTAAAGAAGAAATGAACTTAAAACTGTGAACATAACAAATTCTTCAAACTATACAATGCAAATTTCCCACCCTCAATGGTGTAAGGTCACTAAATAAAAAGAACCTTACTCCTGAAATGGAAAATAGATATATCTCCTCTTAGGTCCTGTACCAATGTGGATTTCAGTGCAGAAGAGTGAAATTTATACGAGAATCCTTCCGCCAGAAGAGAGCAATCAGTTCTCTTAGATCCTCGTCTTGTCTTGACGTGCTTTCCTAACTGCTTCTTGAATTTGTCTCTCATGTTCCTTTAACATGTCTTCCATACTCCCCCCTGGTGGCACTAGTGGTCCAGAGTGCAGGAATCTGCTTCTCTTTGGCACATAAACCTGAAGCAAGGGGCGAGTCAAACTCAAGAAAGCTCAAAAAAGAAAAAAGAGGAAATATTCATTATGTCAAAACAGCACATGAAAGAACAGGAAATTATATTTCTTCTTAAATAATCTTAAGCTAACTCTGCAGCTCAACTGCTTGTGGATCATAGATGTCTTAATCATTAGACCTAAGAACATCCTATATCTCCGCTTGTGTATGTCGTGGGATCAGTTACATTTTTTTTCCACTGCAAAATGAATCAATTTCTTCTCAAAATATGTAAAGCTAATACCATCTAGCCCAACATCCTAAACGGATGTTGACTATTAAACCTCTATGCATTTGTGTCTGTCAGGTCAGTTAACTGATATTTGACTAAACAATAAGGAAACTAATAATTGTGGGTTTAAAAAAGCATGCTAGCTAATGGGAACTTCTTGAGCTAAGGAACATACTGTGGAATCTCCACAAGATGACCTATCATCTCTCCTTGAACGAATGTTTGCAAACTCTCCTGCAGCTCGAGGTCTGTGAGAACCCTGCCTTAAAAGCTCTACACCATGTTGGGAAGCGGGATATGCCCGTTCATTGATTGCACTAGAATTCTCATTTGCTTTGTTAGACCATGTGTAACCAGCTGTATTAGGATGGACCACCGAATTAGAATGAGTAAGTCCATTCCTGTATCTCAATGCCGGTGGCTCTATAGAGAAACCAGCTCTATTGTCCTCGAGAGGATTGTATTTCGCGTTGATGCTTTTGCTAGGCTGTCCCTGCAATTATTTGCATTAGCCATTGGTGCAACAACAGGGTCTTGAGCAAGAAAATGTAAATATTCAGTAGAATTCTTGAATAACTAGAAGAAAATAAAACCTGTCCATGAGCATTGAATTCTGTTGTTGGTTCTTCCGTTGCTTGTCTTGATGACTTCTTCATTGTTTCGCCTCCATGTCCTTTTCCGGACTCAGCCTTTAGCCTATGATTAAGATAACGTATTTGTGAGATATATGAAAGAACAGCAGAGTTTGGTTACAAGAAAGCTGTACTTTCTTTGGAGAGCATGATAGTAAATATACATAGGTCAAGGCATGAGAACAAAGTTCCAATTCACTCTTAATTTTAGTCAGAGCAGGAACCAGTATTAAACCCGTGAGGGCTTGCTTTATCCGATTTGTAGAGTTGTTTACATATTACTCCTACTTAGTTTGATATTCTCATTCTCCAAGGCAGCCCGAGAAGCAGTCATGTCCAATGAAGAAGGTGGACATCAAAATTGGATTGCATTATTTTGTTGAACTGTCACTAAGCCCCCACATTATTGATTTCAAACAACATGCGTTAGAGCATTGTACTATAGATATGTAAAAGGAGAATAGAAGAAAGAAAATTGAGATAAAATAAGCGACAACTTTAAAATAATATAAGTAGAATAAGATGAAAGGAGTTATCCTAAAATATATTAATGTAACAGCTGAATAGCATATGCTGGATTCAGAAAACATTACTGAGCAGTAAGAATGTATATATGCAACTAATATGGTATACCTTCTTGCTTCGTGATCTCGAACCTTAGCATCGTATTCCTTGCTTGGAGGATACTTTGGTAAACTATATGGATCACAAGGTAGGGGCTTCGCTTTGAAGAACTGAAAAGTGAAACCAAAGAAGAAAGATATAAAGCATTTCTTTTGGTAGTGAAATTTATAGGAGATGAACAACGTATACTAATAGATTGAGCAAATAATTTTCCAAAACAAAAAACAAAACAACGAAGTTGCCACATATCATCACTTGGCAATGGCAGGCCACATAGGTTATTGAAATGCATAGCCTAAAAACTAATATTATCATGCTAGGACAAGTGTTCAAGTTATGAAATATTTTTCGAAATAGATGTTATTATAGATGCTTAACAAATGGGTTGATCAGATGAAGATTTTTTCTTTGATTTTTCACATCCAACAAGAAAGCCAAGCCACATAAGATCATCACAATACACATAGCTTGACAACAAACAATGACATGTTAAGACAAATTTTGAGTTTATGTGAATTCATCTTCTCTTTAGCTCTGCGCTGAGGATTGTTCACCTTCTTCAGTGGGAACAATTTTTGAATGAAATTGCTCCAATGGAAGTGACAAAAGAAAACTTCCACTTAATTATAGATACATTGCAGGATAAAGGGATTGATAGGATTAACATTAACAGCATTTACTAAACACTAAAGTTGGAAATACTTTTCTTCTTCACAGCAAATAGGAAAAACTACTTTCCAGAAGATATAGTTCGTGAGGGAGAGACAATCTTTTGACATTACCTCACTATTGAGTGCAGAAGAAGCAGTGCCGCGTTTTTCTGGTTCTATTGAAAGTAGGATGTCAACAAGGGCCAAAGCTGTCGGAGGCAAGTCCTTGAATGTATCAGCAATACAGCGCTTATATGGATTCTGTTGCTTAAAACTAGTAGCAAGTGGAAGTTTTGATTTCCTCCAGTACTCCTCACAAGGTGAACCACAAAGCTTGAATATTTTATGCATTTGCTCTACCTAGGAATTGTGTCAACTCTCTCAGTTAAAATGCATGAAGAAACAGGTGCTAATTTGTTATGAGGTGAAAAAATGTTAGAAATAGGTAGGGGATTTAGTTCTTGATGATTATACATTTGTTGCAGACAGTTAACAAGACAAAAATAAACCCCTGTGGAGAACCCTTTGGTCTACCAAGAAGAAGAAAGAACTCAAAACTTTAAAATTGCTGACATGGTCTGTCCGATAGAAATGGTAGAAATCAGAATGCAATACATCAGAAGGCTACAACAAGCTCAGGTTAAAATAAAGAAGATAGCTTTGAACTCTTTTTTGATAGAATGATCACCAAAAAACTCTTCCAGAAAAGATAGTAGAGATCAAGGAATGAATTCAAGTCCCGAACAGGAGTACCTCTGTTCTTCCAGGCATGATAGGCTTTCCAGAAAATAATTCAGCAAGGATGCAGCCAGCACTCCACATATCAATGGCCACTCCATAATCTGTTGCACCAAGCAAGAGCTCAGGAGCCCTATACCACAGTGTTACAACACGACTTGTTAATGGCTGCTTTTGGTTGGGCTTAAAAGACGTCGCCAGACCAAAGTCTCCGATCTTTAGAACACCATTCTCATCAATTAGAAGATTTGAACCCTTAATGTCTCGATGAAGTATTCCGCGACTATGACAGTGTTCGAGTCCCCGAAGCATTTGTTGCATATAACATTTTATCTGAAATACAATTAAAATTGTGCAACATAAGCATATAAAGAACATGTAAACTACTTTGTTAGAATTATCCACCTCCTAATGGTGCCTGATGGTGAGAGAACTCCACAAGAGTAATTCCTTTTTATTTTTACTTTTCAATTTGTGCATACATCATTTTTCGCTTGCATCTTGATGCTCTCTAGCTTTAACAAGGAAAATGAAACGGACTTTTCATGAAGATGACTCTGTTATAGATATATGTTCAATTATTTTTCCTATAAAAGTTGGTTTTGTCTTGCTCCGAGTTGAGGTCAACAGTCAACTCATGTTCTAAATAATGAACTCCCAGGGTCTTGTAAGAAGAAATACCTGTGGTTCAGTGAACTTGATCCCAGGTACTGATGCAAGTCCAGCAAGATCATGCTCCATGTATTCGAATACAAGATATAAGCTGCCTGAAATCCTGGATGTGACCAAAGCCTGAAGTTTCATAACATTTGGGTGGTCCAATTTACGCAAAATACATATCTCTCTCGCCATGAAGCGAACACTCTCTGGATCCATATTGACAAATTTTACTTTCTTCATTGCAACAATTTTGTCGGTTTTAAGGTCACGGGCCTTGTAAACATTACTATATGTTCCCTGACCAATCTGCATTGGAAAATAAACATCAGAGGCTATTGTAGTGCCAAAAATAGAGAGATATCTAAAAGGTTTAATGGCATCATCATTGTTTCATTAGAAATTCATAATCTCAATTCCAGGTTACTTGAATCAAGCTGACACCAAGAAAAAAATTGTATAACCAAGCAAAGTCAGATTATTGATAGAACATACTTTAGTTATGTTTCTGAATTTATCACTATGCATATGATTACATCTGCAATTCAAATCAAAAATGCATTTTTCATGTTTAGAAATTGAAAGCAACAAAAAGAAGTGAAAAGAAATCTTGTATGAGTAAGGAAAATTTTAATGCCATTTCTATATATTGTCGTGTGATGGATTGACACATTGAGACCCGGTGTAACAAAATGAAATATCTAGAAAATTTGGTTCCTAAAACACTCAGAGGACAAGGAAACAAGGGGATGTGAAACAATATTGCAAACATCACAAGGTTGATTCCATCAGTATGATAATCTTCCTTAGATCGATAATTTTAGATCGTGAAAATTGGACAAACTATAGATCAAAAGTCATATTCCAAGTATTATATCAGTGTAATGAAACTTAGAAGCAGTAAATATAGCAATTTAAAGATAACATAGAACTGACTTTGTTCAATTTTTCAAATGATTCTGCACTTCGAGGAACCCACCCTTGAATAGCCTCTTGTGCAACTGAACTTAGCCATAATGGCCAACCTGCAGCAGTCAGCTCACCTATTGCACCATGAGGCATGTTTACTACCCGAGACCTTGAGCGTATCAGTCCAAAATCCATAGTTGATTGCCTCTTGAAACGGCCGTCCTTAGGCCTCTCCCTGATCCTAGTTTTCTCATTATCATCAACTTTTGTTGAAGGAACAGAACCAACATTGGCTTCTGATGTTGCCTTGGGTTTAGCTGTTTCTTTAATCTCTTCCCTTACTGATGGAGCAACCAACTGTACAGAAGATTTATCAACTTGTATCTCTTTTTCCTTTTCCTGTTTAACAACATCATCATCTGTGGAAGAACCCTTTGAACAAATGCAGCCCATAAGTCTGCAACAATTTATTCTTTCAAAGAGATGCATTTGAGTCCCAGATAATCAGCCACCAAAGACCCAAGCTTTCCACAATATCTTTCAGTAGTATCATATTCAGCTAACCAAATTGACATTTCACAACAGATTCTTGATCTTCCAGTTTTCTCTTTCCATGTTACCAATCAAAACATATGCCTCAAGATCACAATTGTTCTGAAAACCCCAAAATTGCAAGGCATTCAAGAATGCCAACAACAGACAAATAATCAGAGATTGAAAGAAATGACAACCAATTTCCAGGACCTCAGGATATATATGTCCTTTTTATTTTTTTTAAATTAGTGCATAACTAAAGAACTTCCAGCGATGATAATTGAAAGAAATCTGAAGAAGGCAGAACCTAAATTGATTAAAATGTCAAAACCCAGACCAGAAATCCAGCATTGAAGCCGAACACAAAATTCAAGATTCCAGCATAGAGACAAAATAATCATAAATATGCATGTAGATTGCTATGCTAGGTTGGATTAATGCAGGAATGCTGGTCAAGGAGTACCTAATGAGGGTATTCTGGGCTTCGAGAAAAGTTTTATTTTTTCCAGAAAATTCAACTGTTTTATTACTTGCCATTATTTAAAAATTAAAATTTTGTCATAAAATAAGGGAAAGACTTTATTTTTACCCAAATATTTTGAGTACTCAAGATTATTATTCAAGAAAATAGTAGAGTAATCCAGCGTGTTGGAAACACCAAGAAAAACGTACAGCCATAGGTTATCAAAGGTTTTTTTTCCTTCTTTTTGATGATATTAAAGGAGATACCCTACCTCCTTTTTTTTTTTTCCATTGTCTGAGTTTTGCTTCACCTTTGGTCTCTTTCTGAAATTCTTGCATTCTAATTTCTGTAAAGAAATATACGAGTAGCGGTTGCAGAAAGAGGCACCATGGCTATTTGAACTTGCTGTCCAACTCCTAGACATTGAGTTTTTGACTTGCTTCTCTGGTATCCACTGATTTGCACTTCAACTTCTTGGATATCACCTATTTAACTAAGGGAAAACTACACTATATATTAATATGAATTCTGGCAACAATGCTATCAAATTGCATTCATATTTTAACATGTGACTCAGTCTTTCTATAAATTGAAATTTAATTTTTATCTTTTGGTCCAACAATTCTTAAAACTCATCCTTTCAGCAGAAATTAACATAATGCTTTCAATTTCTATAGTCGTGGCTGTTATATTTAAAGTTCACAGGTATAACGTGAATTTTTTAAAATGAATCATGCTCAAATTTGAATGGATGTTGTTGAAATTAGTTGATAATAGTCCAAAAAACCTTAAATTGGAGATTTGATTCATTGGAGACTACTATACAACTATTTGAGAATGAATTTATTCTATAGAATCCATTGAAAAATATTATTTGAAACTAAAAAATGTGGTTATCCATTGATTTAAGGTCAAGAATGCAAGCATGAATTAGAAATGCCATAGGCGGTCATTGTTAAAGCTTGAAACTTTAAAATTTAAAAATTAAATTTTCGCAAATAAGCTATGTTTCAATTGAATATTGTTACAAAAGATGATGTACATGTTGAGGAGCCTAAATTTTAAATTTACGATGATTTAGTGTAGTTTTTGAAGTGTTTTGAATGGATTTGGTGCTTGTATTCAAGAAAGACGATGAGACCAGTTCTTGTAAAATTGTAATAATGTATACAATAACAACAACATGCCCAAGGATAGAGTGTAAGTAGATCTTATTCTTACCTAAAAAAAGATAAAGAGGTTGTTCCAATAGACCCTTGGCTCAAAAAATAATAAATCTGTTATGAAATAATAACGGAAGAACAAGAATATTGTAGAGAAGAAGTGAAATTTTTATTTCTCTTGATGAGGTGAAAAACAATGAACGAGAACCCCTCTATTTATAGGGATAATTTCTTTTAACTTTTCTCCAAAAGATAGATATCCCTATAAATCTGCTTTATTGTTTTTATCATATCAAGAAAAATAAGAACTTATCTCCTTCTCTCTTTCTCTTTCTCTACAATGTTCTTGTTCTTCCTTTATTATTTCATAACACGTTATCAGCACGAGACTCTAAGCGAAGTAGAGTTGATTTTCATTCTTCACAAAAAACAACTTAAAATGGAAAGTTGAAGAATATCGTAGTAGTATGTTTGCCAAAAAAAAAATTGCATCTTTTGTTGTCTTTCCTTCTCAAACGGCAAAATTCTAAAAACTTACATAGTGCGTGTAATTTAAGCATTTAATGATGGTTGTTGCTTCTTGTTCTTCTGTGTTACATGAGAAAGAGGAGAAACGTTTCCCTCCTCCTCACAAGTTGTTTCCAAGTCCTTGTTTTGCCATGGAAAAACAGAAGAAGAAAGTTCAAGATTTAACTTTACAGGCACTGCATCTGTCTGAGGAACAGAGTGTTAATGGGTTGAGGAAAGTGAAATCTAACTGGGATACCAGCGAAGAAGGCGGTGAAATCTATCAAGGATTTCGCAGAATTGGCGATGGAAAAATCTCAAAGCACGAAGCTCATAAATTAAAGAGAAGGTGAGCATTTGCAGTGGTACTATGTTAATGTATCATACGTCAAAGAGGTATGATAATATATTTAATATTTATATTCTTCTAAATTTTATCACCTTACATAAGTTATTATATTATTGGTTTAGGGTAAGATAATAGATCCAAGTCCTATCGCACCGAGAGGATAAGACATCAAGTTAAAATCACGATGCACCATGTTGATAAGATATTGGGTTCATTCCACCAAATTATAGTTGAATACACCTTTATATGGGTAAGACACTGGGTTAAGTCTCATTGCACTATAGTGATGATTTAATGATGACTAAGGCAAAACTTTTGATGAAAAGTCATGAAATTTGTCCTACTTGATATGCTCCATTCCTTGAAGTGAATGAGGTAGCAGTACATGATAAATCTGAAAAAGGACAAAATAATAATTGTCATCATTGTGGTAATAATAAAAGGCAAGAACTACCTTTCATGGGTTGGATGCTGAAATCCATTAGTATGCAATGGGTCTTGAAGACTCAATTAAAAATAAAAATAAAGTATCAAACCAAGATCGTGCTAAGGCTATGATATTGTTGCGTCATCATCATGACGAAATTCTAAAAATTGAATATCTCATGATTAAGGATCCACTTGTTTTATGGAATAACCTAAAAGAAAGGTATGACCACCTGAAGATGGTCATCCACCCAAAGGCACGATATGATTGGATCAATCAAGACTATAAGTTTGTTCATGAGTACAATTCTTCAACGTTAAGAATCGTTTCTTAATTGAAACTATGTGGAGAGACTATTAATGATGTTGATATGATGGAATATGTGGTAGTATACAAAATTAATTGAGAGCTCCGGAAGAGCTAATGTGTTACTATTGTAGTAAGTCTCAAAAGGAAACTTATAAGTTTTAAAGACATTGGGAAAAAATTGAGACTATAAATTATGGGAAGATCTAATATCTTCATATTACTACAATTGAAGCGGGTTATAAATATTTACATAAAAGATTACCTGCCATTTTTTTTATTTGTAGTACATAAATATAAGTATGATGACGAAATCACATGCTAAAGTAAACTAGAAGTTTACTGAAATAAAGATTAGTTGGCATAACCAGTTGGTCATCCCGGTTCAAATGTGATGCAAAAATAATTGAGAATTCACATGGTTATATGTTGAAAAAATAAAAAATTCTTCAAGAATTCTCTTGTGTTGTTTGTTCTCATGATAAAATCATCATTATATAAGCTAAGATTGGGATTATAATCTAAGAAATTTTGAAACTTATAAAAAGGTGAATATAGGCCCGATCACCTGCCATATGAACCGTTTGCTTTTATATAATTTTAATAGATGCATCTAAGGTATGATCACATGTTCTTTGATATCAACCTGCAATTGATTTTTGTAAGGTTGTTTGCTCGAGTTATTAAATTAAGAGCACGGTTCCAAATTACAAAATCATATTGATAATGCTAGTTCATATCTAAGTTGGTTTAACAAAAATTGTATGCCTCCAATTATAGCTAAACCATTGGTTATGAGAACAAAATTCCCAAATAAATTTTGGTATGAGATATGCTTATTTAACATATAGCAACACTTGAATGCATCAAGCCAATAAGGTTCTCCTATCATAATTGGTTCAGGATCATGAATCAAATAATTTCATCTAAAATTTTGATATGATTCAATTGCTCCACCACTACGCACAAGATGGGTCCCCAAATGAGCTTGGGGGTAAATGTTAGTTTTCGTAACATTAGGGGGGAAGTGATTTTCAGCTGAAAATTGAGTGTGGGATGAATTATCTAGATCCTCGGGAAAAAAAATATGAACTTAAAGTTCAAGAGATAATTCACTTTCAAAATATTACAAATTAATTGCCAGATGTATTTGCTGACCCTATTGTATGATTCAGTTGCAAATGCTCCAATGAAAGGTCCTTGAAGGATAGGGTCTATGAGACGCATGAAATATGATATACCAAACGGCTTCAAATATAGAACTCCTTGAAGAAGGAGATGGACAAATAATTAAGATGGTCATAATGATGAGGCAAGTGATTTAAGAAAGCACCACGACATAACACTTCATAAAACCTTGGCAAATGTTCAGGTACCTGAAAATGATGAAAAATGAAGAGATCTCAATAAGTTTTGTCACATTGGAACTGATATCAAAATGATCATCGACAATACCGCTCAATATTATAAATATTGATGAGAATCTTGAATTCAAATATGTCAAAAAATATGGATAGATAAATGATTGGCCAAATAAAAATACGCAATTCAAGTATAATTCTTGCGGCATAAAGATTTTTCGCATATCCTGACATTACTATATGGAAAGGTCCTCCTGCGATGGATGCAATTATTTTGAGGTTACTCATAAATCTGGCAATAAATGAAAAACTTGATATGCGTATAATGAAATTATTTTAATTTCTAGATAGACTGAAGAATATATGAAAATCCTTGAAGGATTTAAAAGAACAAGGAAATTCTTGGTCCTGAAATACCATATCCTAGTGCAATTGGTGCACTAATGTATCTTGCTAACACTACAAGACCTGATATAGCATTTTCGGTTAATCTGTTAGCAAGATATAATTCTGCACCTACTAGGAGACATTGCAATTGGATCAAACACATAATGCGGTATCTAAAAGGGACTACCGATATGAGCTTATATTATTCTAACAATTGCAGTCCCGATCTTATTATGTTGATGCTAGGTATTTATCTGACCAATACAAAATTCGATCTCAAACTGGCTATGTGTTCATATGTGGAGATACTGTCATATCTTGAAGATCTAAAAAGCAGTCTCTCGAAGTCACTTCATCAAATCATGCTGAGATAATAGCTATTCATGAAGCAAGCCGAGAATGTGTGTGGTTGAGGTCCATGATACATCTCATCAGAGAAAAATGTGATTTGAAATGTGACAAAGTACCCATAATTTTATATGAACATAATGCAGCATGCATAGCAAATTTAAAAGGAGGATTCATAAAAGGAGATAGAATAAAACACATCTCACCAAAGCTTTTCTACACACATGAGCTCCAAAAGAATGGTGATATCAACGTGCAACAGATTCGTTCAAGTGATAATGTGGCTGATTTATTCACCAAATCTCTACCAACTACAATTTCAAGAAGATGGTGCACAAGATCAGGATGCAAAGATTTAGGAATATTCTCATTAGAGGGAGTTAATGTCATGCCCCACCTTGAGAGGCATGACCAGCACCTGATGCTGTACTGGGATATGAGCTGACCTGGCTGGGCTTATGCACTCCTGGTGCCTACCTGCTCTTCAAATCAAGAAAACAACGAGCGATATCTCGGTTGTAAACACAACCTCTGGCTGACAAGGCCGCATAGCCACTAGTAAAAAGAAAATAGCTAACCAACAACATGCAATAAAGGGATCCTATGCGGGCCGACGAGACTATACTGTCCAGTTATAGCAAAATGAAAACTGGCAGTTACAAATTGCTATAGCCGACGAGGCTGCTATCTAACAGCTAAACTAGGTCCCACACGACCATCACACAAGATAAAATATACATGGACCCCACACTGCCAACAACAATAATCATCAACAGAGAAATTGTAGCTTGCAAGCCTCTAAAAGTGGAATATTGATCAGGACAGGGCCCCGACCTACCCAAAAGCTATACAACAAAAGAACAAACCTTCTCTAACTATCAACTCCAGAGAAAAGGAGTTGACTGGACTGTGGAATCTGGCTGGTGACTACGAAGGTCCTGAACCACGTCTATCCACACCTGCAGGCAAGTAATGCAGCGCTCCAAAGATGGGCGTCAATACAATATGTACCAAATATGTAAGGCAGTAATGAAAATGACTGAAAAGTACTGATAATAAAACTGGAGCCGATTCAATAGAAAGAATAAGAGATACAACTTGCATTGCCTTACAACCTGCCGTATAATTAACAATAAGTAATGCAAACAAGAACCTTACCTGACCCCCATAAACCCTGAAGGTACAACCAGCACAACATAATCCTCCTGGGGGCCCCATAAGCCCTGGTGAGCACACTTCAATCTATATACCCCTAACAAGGTCAAAATGAGTCAACAGGTAACTATAGCCAACCTACCTGGCCCCTGGCTCTGCAATTAAGCCCGCTTGGCTTCTGTAGCTGTGTCTGAGTCTGATGGACTCCTATAACTGCACCCTGGGCATACAAGACTCGACGAGGGTTAGTGATGCCGATACGACATAAAAATAAAAGTCCAGCCATGGATGGACTGTGGTATTTCCCTTGGGCCTGAGTATAGTCTCTTGGGACAACATAATTCTCCTTGGAGCGATCCATATAGCCCCGAAGGCGACGACACAACTAGTAACCCTGAGCTTGGTCAACATAAGGCTATATAAGATAGGGTCAGGCCCAATCTAAATAGAAAACGCTAATCTCAAACTAATAGTAGCAGCTACCCACAATATACATGCTTCTAGCTTTCTTATAAGGATTTAGGTCGTATTACAATACGACAGGAATAACTTGCCNTTTTTTTTTTTTTTCTTCACATTGCTTTTGTTTTCAGTAAATTTACCGTATTTATGCTTATTAACATGTTAGTTCTATTTTTTATATATATTTAGATTGTCAAATTCCTTTCTTTGGTGAAACAAAAAAAAATTTAAACTAAATATAAGCAATACTATTTATACGTTTGATAATTTTTTTTTGTATTTTATTTTAATTATCGCGCAAACATATTTATTAGTTTATTAATATTTGAGGAATCAACAATAATATTAATGTTTTTCAGTACTTTCTTTATAGGTTTTAATTAAATAAAAAGAAAGCGGAGTAATTAAAAAACCTAATTAATAAAAATGTAGCTTTGACCTCAAAAATACTTGGTGATATTATAAGTTGAAGTGATTTTATGTCTTTATTGGAGTTTGGTTGGTTTGGCAACTAGAGAAGGAAGGAGATAGGCGGTAACGAAAAAAATGAATTTTTTTTTCTTTTTGTTTGTTATACAAAATTTTTTAAAAGAAAAGGGAAAGGGAAAAGAGCAAAAAAAATAATATTTTCCGTTTTAAATTATTTCTCATAATACAGGTATATGTTTAATCATTTTCCGTTTAAAAAATAATCAAATTAGGCTTAAGATACAATCTCAATCACAAGTTGCTTAAAATCCGAATAAGCTCAAACCAATAATTGTTAACGAACCACATGACCGGACTACTCATTTTTGCATGGCTTTTTCTTCACCTAATTGTCAAAAGTTTGGACATTCCATTATAAACAACCTTTTTTTAGCATAATAGTGTAGTGATCAGCACTAAATTCGCATCTAGTATCACAAATGTATAATTAGTTTTAGTGGTCTTATATATGATCATTACTATCTCATTAGACATTTTTCTGTACCAATAAGTAAAAAAGAAACAGTATAGAGAAGATATGTAAGAGAAAAGGCATAAATAATTTCGTTCACTAGTTATTTGGCAGCAAAACAGTAGACCGCATGATGAATTTCCCTCAGTATATAGACAAACTGGGAACAGTAAGCTAGCATTTGCTTAGTTCCCATGTGAAGACAGAGAAACAAAATTAGGAAGATGCAAGGAGCTGCCTGACATTCATAGGCCAGATATCAGCAGAATTTCCGTCCAGCAGGCGTTTTGCTATGATAACATTAGCAGCATCAGTTGGATGGTATGGATCCCAGAACACATACTTGCTTCTATCTTCACATATTTTAGATGAAGGACCACAAGGAATTATCCCCCCAAATCTTCCACCACCAGAACAGCAAGCTGTGTTTGCACTCTCAAATCCTGCATATCAATAACAAAATCCCCATCAATTATTACCAATTTGTTGATACGTCCATTGAATTACTATCTTGTCTTGTAAAACCACTTCTTAGTATAGTTGCGTGCACCAAACCAATAAATCAGCTTAAGTGCTTTGATCACCTCATGCTGGTAAGCGTGATATATTTCAAGATCCACGTATTACCAAAGACACGATAAAACGTAGGGGTTTGAGGTGGTGTTTCCAAATTATCTAACCATTGACTGAGAACTCACCATAAGATGAGTAGTTCTGAATAATGTCTTGGACGATTCCGTAGACATCTGCATAGACAAACTTTGATCCAGTAAGTTCGGAACTGAGTTCAGTCACAAGGCCTCTCAATTGGGTGTTAAATAGTTGTGCAAGCCCATTTGGGAAATCAACACACTTATCTCCAGCTGATGGATTTATTGCCCTTTGGTACGGGATACACCCAATAGGCCCAACATTCACAACTATTACCTTCCTGGCACCCATATTATAAAGTCTCTGCAGATGGTTTGAACAAGAATTAGTCACCATGTCAGCATTTTACTACTTAGTTGTCAGCTTCAATAATTAAAATGCCTTTTTATTTTTTTTTTACCGTTAGTTGAATTCTGTATTTGAATATCACTGCTCCCACAAATTTAATAGGAGATACAGTTAGTCGCTCAGCTGCGGAGAAAACAGGTGTGAGATAATTGTTGATGAAGTCATTTGAGCCCATTGTTACCGAGAAGAGTGCATTCTCAATCAGCTTCATTGCCGCTGGCTCTCCTATTCTTGTTATTATGTCCTGTTTTGTGTTTGCAAAGTTGTCTAATTGAGCATCCATGTTGATCCTTCCACCCTATCCAATGTTTGGAAAAACAATATATGAATCGAAATCCACTCAAAATACAGAAAAACAATGTAAGTGTGTATAATATTACACGAATCGTCAGTTGAGAAGGAAAAGTTGAAGCTAAGCAACAAAGTAAAAAAATCAAGAAGAACGTACGAAAATTTGGCCGGTGCCCTTAAGAATGCCTCCTCCGCCAGAAGCATAATTGACACCTTGGAGAACCACTGGTCCAGATGTTGTTGGTGCCAAGTATGGAGGAGTAAAATTAAATCCCACTTCCTCACCTGCAAGTTCATTCAAGTTAAATCAGCCTAAAAAGAAAAAAAAATCAGTGAAAAGAACATCAAAGGCAGACATTTTCCAAATATAAAGGAGCTATAAAACTTGCCTAAAATGTCCACTATGGTTCTTCCATTTGTATACCTTCCTGTTGGACCCCCAAAATCAATACCATTTGGGTAGAAATTTGCTTTTGAAAGAGAAGTAATATAGTTATTGTTACCTACATCAACCAATGAATCTCCAAACACAAAATTAGCAGTGACATTTTCTGCCAAACAGGACAGCAAGTTCTGAAGCACAACTCCCGAAATGACCAACATATAATATGATAAATTACCCATTTCTAGAAGAAAAAAAGAAGAAGCTAAGAATGTGAAGATTTCTCTCCAAGAAAGAAAGAGAGATGGAAATTGCTATATAATTAAAAGCAAATAAGGTTTCCTTAATTAGGAGGGGGCAGACTATGCTATGAACCTATTTAGCAAATCAAGGACCAAAAATGAGGGTTAGTAGAAGACAATTAAAAGCAACACATGTATTTTTGTGCATGCCTAACTAATCCTATGAACTTAGGATGGGCAATAAATAAAGAATTATTCTACTGTAAAGGGGAAATCTCCTCTCAGTAAAGAAACAGAGGGAGCTAAAAATAGAAATAATAAAAATGAAAGCTTTTGCTCATTGAATGCTCAATCAGAAAGTTATGATTTGCTGGAGCCAATCTTGAACCAGAATGCAATTACCCCCCCACCAACCCCACAAAAAAAGAGAGAGAGGAGAGAAACAGAGTTGTACTAGTTTACTGGATTTCTGTCAATGTTTGCAACTTTTAAATAGCTGTTGTTTAATAAGAAAATAAATTATGCAACTGCCAACCTTCAGATTCTAAACCAATTGGATGGTATTGAATGCAATGCAATCACTTAGATGTACAGTATGGCATTTATTCTGTTCATTCATGGGGAGCTTTTGTTAATTCTCTTAAGTATTACTATTCCTTTTCCTTCTTATTTTCTACTCTGACTTTCCAAATAACAGTAATGAGTTTTAAAGTAAGGGCAACAAATACTTTGACTTTCAAAATCAACCGACTCCACACCGACTCATGATTTAAGCAACTTGGTAGTATATATTTCTTTAAAAACTACTCTTTGTTTGGTTTAATCACTTCCACAGATACGCCTAATATTCATTTTATATGGAGCTTCAAATTATCTCTTCTTTCAAATTGGTTAAAATTTCTCTTTCTCTCTCTCTTCTCCTTTTTTTAAGAAAATATTTGATTGCGGCTTATTATAATTCATCATTAAAATCACTTATCTTTGTTTTATCTTTCGAGATTAATTTCTTCTTTTTAAAATGAGTGATATTTTTACCATTCATTTTATTTCAAAATAAGTGATGTTTTACATCATTAAAAAAACATTAATGATATTATTCCAAAATTTACCGTTATTTAATTAAAGAAAATCTTATGTAACTAAGAAACTATATACTATAGAACTGCATCATTTAAAAAATATTTTACTAATGATAAATTAGCAATAATACATCTTATTTTATAAAAATAAGTAATTTTCTCAAAAAATGTGCCAAAAACTAAAAACTAACGCTAACTTTGAAATGAAGTGAGTATCTAATTTAATCTAGTAAGCCTCCATGATCATTTTAAAAAATATAACTTGAGATACCTATTTAATAACATGACAATTATAATATTCTTTAAAATTAAAATTACTATTTGAAATTTATTTAGAACTCTAACTAGAACTGACTCAATCCCTGACCCGGCCCTATAGGAGCTCCTAATCGAGGTACTCGAACTTTGCCTAGTTAGCACTGAGTTTATTATGGGATGTATGCTTCGGTTTTGCAAAAGATTTTAAGAGTATAAGGAAACTCATGATTCATTGACATGTTACCTCTGGATGGTCATGATATGAGGATGTTTAAGAAATTGTCAATTACTATGTATACCAGCTGTCTGTAAAGTTCATTTAACCTTTTCTCCAATTCCCAATGGGGAAAGACGTTTCAATCATTTTCTTACGGCCTGTTTGGAAATCCATTTAAAAATTAAATTTGTGTGTAATTATATTATTTAGCTTATTTATTTAATTAAGTAATTATTTGATCATTAAAAAATGGGGTATAATTAAGGTGGTATAATTATACTTTTCCATTCTCAAGAAAGAAATGAGAATCGGCAGTTGAGATAATTTCCACATGTTTATACGTGCTAACATACTGAATCAGGTTTAGTCACCTATTAGGGGAGTAAGATAAAGTACTAGAAACACTAATATATCGTGAAAAACCTCCTTATTCAAGGGAGTAAAAACCACAACTTACGAAATAGAATTTTCAATTAACTTCACTAGTATTTTACATACATTAATTTACTCCAAGGAATGTACACTACACAAATTTCAAACTCAAGTCTAGAATTTCTCACAAACTCAACACACTCTGTTCTTTCCTTTGAGACAACAAGCCAAAAAAAAAAAAATACAAATTCAATCTTCTAACTCTATTGAACATATTCTAAATCTGCTGCTGTTACACCTCTTTCTAAACGTTGGATGACTATCGCTCTTCAAGGATACTCGTTATTTGGCTTGCAATTGTCCACTATCTTCTTTTACCACTTTATGTATTTATAGGATTTTGTTATCCCTGTCCATTTCAAACTCGTTACGACCTTACCGTTTCTAATTAGGTTTTTAAGTCTCGCAAGAAAATTCTATTTGATTTCCTTTTGAATTGCTGCATTGCCAAAGTTTTAGTTGGACTTAAAGTCCTTAACGGTGGCAGTACTCTCTTTCCTTATCTAATTCCCTGAAAGTTTGTGAATACTTTCATTATCTATTTGCATGATGAACCTGGTTTACGTGTAACGGTTTAAACAAGCATGACTCTTATATATAGTGAATGTGGTTCACTTTGTTAGTCATCAAAAATTCATGATGGTGCAATCTTAACATCTCTTAACCGTGATAATTATACTGTATAATACAAATTAATATAACTTTTTTAATTTTATTATATTTTTTTCTTTTCTCAAATATATTATCTAATACTTTTTTGTACTATTTCTGTCCGACATTTTTAATATGATATGCTTCCATATAATTTTACAAATTCTATTTTACTTCTTTCTTTTTTATTTTTCTTTAGTTTTCTTCGTTGATAAACACACTTTCATATTTTATTAGCTTTGTTTTCTCGTCATTAGTTTAAATAATTATTACAAGAAAATACTTTCTAAACTTATATATATCTTTTTGTCATTTAAAAGTGCAACAAATCATAAATTTCATATTATATTCATATGAGTCGGTCAAAATTTAGATTCATAAATTGAATTTTTTTAATTAATTATTTTAAAGTAAGATATTAGTTATTTGAAAGATAATTAATACCGAATTATTCTTTATGATATTAATTGCCAATTTATAATTATTTAATACTTT
>JACEIK010000169.1:504712-530768 GCA_018107945.1 Datura stramonium | reverse complement strand
CCAACGCGGTGGCCCCGCCTCCATGACACGGCGCCATCGCGGAGGGGCTCTGCCTCGGCGCCTCCCGCGGTGGTTCGACAGGATTTTCGTCCGATCTTTTTACCGGGCCTTTTCCTAGCACGTATGACTTTCAAATATGCTTAACTAACATGCGAGTAGGCCAACTAGATGCCGGGAATCTTACGGGGTGTAACACTAAGTTTGTCAATCTGAAGAAGAACAACATGATTGTCCAGGAGTATGCCTTAGAGTTTATCCGATTGTCTAGTATGCACCGGAGATGGTCGCTGATCCAAGAGATCATATGAGAAAGTTTGTGAATGGAGTAGACGATTCACTGGTCAAAGAGTGCAGGATCGCCATGTTGATCAATGATATAGATTTCTCCCGGCTGATCATATATGCCCAGTAGATAGAGGCGGAGCAGATGAAGGAGAAGGAGAGGGAGACCAAGAGGGCCAGGATAGGGAGTCATGGGCATTTTCAGTAGAGATCCGATGGTGGGGCATCTCCCTCAGTTCCACCAGAGGTTGTCATCTGTTGCACCCCAGTGCATGTGCAAGCGTACGCAGTCGTACAAGTAATATAGTGACTCTTGAAGAGCCGGATGTCGGATCCACCAGGACTGGACTATTACAATGAATAGTCAAGTTCAAGTGCTAAATTAAATTTCACAAGTGTTGATTTTAAAGATTTGAATTTTTGTTTCTAAATCTACGGTGATCAAAAATAATTCGAAAAATAAGGATAAGAAGCATCTAGAATTAAGGCCTAAAAATCATGCAATGCTACATTTATCTCAATTCAAGTATGAAATTTCATTTTTTGTCTCAGAGAGTTTATCGCAATATTCATGGTCTTTCAAGCCTCTAAACACAATAAATTAGTCTCACAACTACATCGTTGAGCGGGGATGTGATGTCCTAATCCATGAGCAATTAACTATGTGGAGTGGTTTACGGGGTTTATGCCATTGGTTATGGACTCTCGAACCTCTAACCATTTAACCTAGAAGTAACTTCACAACTGCATTTGTTAGTGGTGATGTGATAATTTAATCCTAAGTGCCTAGGTATCTTCCTATTTTATAACTAAGCGAGGCGAATTAGGTATATTTCTATCCTAATTGCAAATCAAGTCTTAAAGACTTTGTACTCACTTCTTGAATTCTTAGTTCTAACCTAGGTTTACTCTTTCGAGCTTTTGCCTAAGCTTAACACATGCATTGTAATGGTGATCAAATATTAAAATGGTAAACAAGCAAGAATTCAAGACAAAACACAAATGAAACTTGAACCAAAGATGAAATTATACAATTGCATTCATGTCTTGTGGCCTCAACCCTAGAAGAAGAGTCTTATCCACTCATGCTAATACTAGAATTCATATTTGATACAATTCATGTACAATCAAGAATGAAATAAGAAAGAATTTACAAACTGTAGGTAGAGTTTCCTTTTTCCGTCCTTCGCTCCTTTCGTACTTCCAAAATAATGTCATGATCATGAAATAAAATAACCAAGTCTCCTATTTATACTAAGTGGAAATTTTCAGATTTTGGCCGTATGAAAAATGCCTCTGTGCCACGCTGCCCATTGCGGCGAGCAGCTGGCATGACACGGAGCTGTCGCGAGGAAGCACTGGATGTTAGGCGCTGGCATGATACTGGTCGAGTGCTATCAGGCGTGGTACGCTGCTAGACGCGGCTCTCGCCTAGTGTGGCACTGACGCTGGCGCGTAGGAGGGCCTGGCGTGGTACCAAGCCAATGTTCAGGCACTCTACCTGGAATGCATATCGCATGCACATTGCTGGAGTGACACAGCCCCCAACGCGCTCATTCCTTGCCATGGCACGCTGGTGGTCGCGCAACCCTGTTGACTTGACACACTACTTGGAGCGGCAACCTTCTTTTCTTGGCATGTTCATGCTTCTTCATTAAAATTCATTCCAACCTTTCTCCTTGCCCATGCATCATCATAATTAGCCTTTTCTTAGCATATTACACCTACAAAACAAATACTAATCATGTTGGTTAGTTCCGGCACAAAATTATTCACAAATACATAAGAATTTAATCAATTTAATCGACAAATATGACTTGAAATATGGTATAAAATAACACTTAGGCATGTAAATATGCCCAAGATCATTAACCCTAGCTCCCTCACCAGCCAGCGTCCCATCCAAACCTCGAGGAGATCAGAGAGGCAGAGAGTCAGGCTCTAGAGGTTAGAGGAGTATGTCAGGGGAGCACAGTTTTCCATCTTGTAGGAAGTGTGGTAGGAAGCACTTTGGCGAGTTCTTGGTTGGTACTGATGGTTGTTTTGGGTGTGGGAAGCCCAGACATACGCTCCGAGATTGTCCTTCAACTAGGCAGGGCGAAAGTAGAGGTCGTGCCCCAACTACAACTTCAACAGCTCCAGTAGCTCGTCCATCTCAGTAGGGCGCCTCTTCTAGTGTGGGTGGAGGACAATGCCAGAATAGGTTCTATGCACTATCATCTTGTTAGGAGCAGGAGGTCTCTCCTGATATGGTCACTAGTATATTACGAGTATTCCATCTTGATGTTTATGCATTTCTAGATCTAGGGTCCACATTGTCTTTTGTGACTTTTTATGTTGCTATTGTTTTCGGAGTTAGTCCCCAAATCCTACCAAAAGTCTTTTCAGTCGCTACTCTTATCGGTGAGTCAATACGAGTATAGAGAAATTTCTTTGTCATAATTCTTCAGAAAGTCACCTCTGCCGACTTAGTAGAGTTAGATATGACTGATTTTGATGTAATATCTGGTACAAATTGGTTACATTCTTGTTATGCTTAACCTAATTTCCTATACGGTAGAGTTTCAATTTCCAAGTGAACCAGTCCTAAAGTAGAAGAGTAGTTTAGTTGTACCTGTAGGTCACTTTGTTTCCTATCTCAAGGCCAGAAAGATGATCTCCAAAGGTTGTGCATGCCATCTAGTTTGGGTCAAGGATTTGATGTCCGAGACCCCGACTCTTCAGTCAGTTCCAGTTGTATGCAAGTATCCCGAGGTATTTTTAGATTTTCTATTGAGAGTCCTTCCCAAGCAAGAGATTGACTTTGGTATTGATATTCTCCCTGATATGCAACCCATACCCATTCCTCCTTATAGAATGGCTCTAGCTAAGCTAGGAGTTGAAAGAGCAGTTGAAGGATCTCCTAGATAAGGGTTTTATCAGGCTAGTAAGTCCCCATTGGGTGCTCCAATTCTTTTTGTCCTGAAGAAGGATGGTTCACTTGAAATGTGCATTGATTATCAGCAGTTGAACAAGGTCACAATCAAGAACAAGTATCATCTTCCCAGGATTGATGACTTGTTTGACCAACTTCAAGATGCTAAGTGCTTTTCTAGGATAGACCTCAGATCCAACTATCACAGCTCAGAGTTAGGGAGAGTGAAATCTCGAACACAACCTTCAGGACTCGGTATGGTCACTATGAGTTCGTAGTTATGTATTGGGACTAAAAAATGCTCCTGCAGCTTTTATGAATTTGTTGAACATGGTTTTCAAGCAGTATTTAGATATGTTCGTGATTGTCTTCATAGTTGATGTTCTCATATACTCTCGAAGTGAGGAGGAGCATGGTGCTCATTTGAGGACTATGTTGCAGACTCTCAAGAATCGCCAGCTGTTTTCTAAGTTCAACAAGTGTGAGTTTTGGCTGAACTCAGTAGAATTCTTGGTTCATATGGTGTCTAGTAAGGGTGTACAGGTGGACTCTCAAAATATAGAGGTGATAAAAGAATTAGCCTAGACCTGTCACTCTGACAGATATTAGGAGCTTTTTGGGTTTATCTAGCTACTACAAAAGATTCGTTGAGGTATTTTCATCCATTGTAGCACCATTGACTAAGTTGACCCAGGAAAAGGTTAAATTTTAGTTGTCGGATTCTTGTGAGAAGAGTTTTCAGGAATTAAAGACTCGACTCACTTTAGCCCAAGTACTGACCCTATCGGAGTGCATAGATGCTTTTGTTGTGTATTGTGATGCCTCTAGGGTTGGTCTTGGTTATGTGTTGATGCAGCATGGTAAGGTCATTATATATGCCTCTAGACAAGTTAAGACTCATGAAAAGAATTATCTGACGCATGACCTAGAATTGGCAGCTGTGGTGTTTGATTTGAAGAGTTGGAGGCGCTACTTGTATGGGGTGCATGTGGATGTGTTCACGGACTACAAGAGTCTTCGGTACATGTTTTCTCAGAAGGACCTGAATTTGTGGCAAAGAAGATGGCTATAGCTTCTCAAAGACTACAACCTGAGTGTCCTTTATCATCTAGGCAAGGACAATGTAGTGGTAGATGCTCTTAGTAGGTTGACCATGGAGAGTGTGTCTCATGTCGAGAATGGGAGGAAGGAGTCGGCGAAGGATGTCCATATGTTTGCTCGTCTAGTGGTTCGCCTTACAGATTCAGTGGATAGTGGTGTTATCATTCAGAATGGGTTGGGATATTCATTGGTAATAGAAGTCAAGGCTAGGTAATATAAGGATCCTACCCTAGTGAAGCTGAAGGAAGCAGTCCAAAATCAGAAACTGGAGGTTTTTTCCTAGGGGAGATGTAGTACTCTGATATCAGGGTCGATTGTGTGTTCCAACTGTAGATGACTTAAGAGAGCCAATGTTGAGCAAGGCTCATGGCTCCCGGTACTCTATCCATGTAGGTGCCACCAAGATGTACCATGATCTACGAGAAATGTGTTGGTGGAACGACATGAAGGACATAGCGGAGTTTGTGGCTAAGTGTCTGAATTGCCAACAAGTGAGCTCGAGAATTAGAGACCTAGAGGTATGCTTCAGGACATTAGCATCCCCACATGGAAGTAGAAGAGATCAATATGGAATTCATTACAGGCTTGCCTCATACATGTTGATAGTATGACTCTATATGGGCAATTGTGGACAGGTTGACCAAATCAGCCCATTTCTTATAGATCAAAACTATCAATTCAGCTGAGGATTATGCTTGATTGTATATTGGGGAGTTGTTTTGATTGCATGGAGTCCCATTTTCCATTATCTCATATAGGGCCACTCAGTTCACCTCTTAGTGTTGGAGGTCATTTCAGAGGGGCCTTGGTACTTAGGTGAAACTTAGCACAGCTTTTTACCCGCAGATAGACGGTAAGGCCAAGCGGACAATTCAGAATCTTGAGGATATGTTAAGAGCGTGCATGATGAATTTAAAGGGTAGTTGGGATGATCACATGTCTTTCATCAAGTTTTCCTATAATAACAACTATTACTCCAGCATTCAGATGGCTCCGGTTGAGGCTCTTTATGGGCGGAGGTGTAGATCACCTATTAGATGGTTCGAGGTAGGTGAGGCTACGTTATTAGGGCCAAATTCAGTTCATGAGGCTATGGAGAAAGTTCAGCTTATTAGAGAGAGGTTGAAAACAACTCAGAGTCATTAGAAATATTATACAAATGCTAGGTGGAGAGAGCTTGAGTTTGAGAGTGACGATTGGGTATTTTTGAAGGTGTCTCCCATGAAGGGAGTTACGAGATTTGGTAAGAAAGGGAAGCTTAGTCCCCTATATGTTGGTCCTTTTAGGAGTTTGAGGCGAGTCGTCAAGGTGGCATATGAGGTTGATCTACCAGCAGAGTTAGCTTCGGCGCATCCAGTTTTCCATGTATCTCTATTGAAGAAGTGCATTGGTGACCCAACCTTAGTTGTTCGGGTAGAGAGCAATGGTATGAAGGATAGCCTTACTTGTGAGGAGGTTCCAGTTGAGATCCTTGATCTTTAGGTTCTTAAGTTGAGAAGCACGGAAGTAGCTTTAGTGAAAGTTTTGTGCAGAAATTAGCTTGTTGATAGAGCTACGTGGGAACTCAAAGCAGACATGATAGCTAAATACCCACATTTTTTCCTTCCGACTCAGTTCCAGCATGAGGTACCAGTTTCCCTCTTAGTACTCCATTCAGTTTTATGTCGAGCTCGTGTCTCTAAGTTTCTTAAATGTCATAGCCTGCATGTATGTTTCAGGAATTCAGTTCAATCATGTATTTCAAACCAGAGTCAGTCACTCCATCAGTTTTTAGCTATTGTTCTTCAGTTTTGGGATTGCAGTTCCTTCCCTAACCCTCCATATGCTTAAGTCAACATTCGAGGATGAATGTTTCCAAAGGGTGAGATATTGTAACACCTCGGGTTTCAAAATGGATTCTTGAGGGAAAAAGAGCTGAAATTGCAGGTTGGGTGCAGAGGTTGACGGAGGATATGACGGGCCGTCAGCCTAGTGACAGCCCGTCATAATAGCGTCATGGCTCCGACAATGTTAATGATGGCCATTAGGTAGGCGACTGATGATGTCGCCCAAGTGCACTCAAGCACACATGGTCCTCAAGTAATATAGGATTTGAAGCCCCGATTATCATACCCATAGAGACTTGTTAGTTCAATCATTATAAGGTTATTACTTTATTTTGCTATTCTAACAAAACAGTTGAAATGGGGAATGGTTTGAGAAATTAAACTACTATAAGCTTTAAATATAAAAATAACTAAATAAGGTTGCAATCTTGGTTTTACTTTGATGATGATGAAAATTTAGGGAAATGGCACTTGTTCGATTTCAGGTTGAGTTTTCAAGACATGATTACACTAGAATGATTCTTCCTCTGGTTGCTAGTTGCAAGTTACTATCCCATTACCTACCACTATCCCTAGCATCCAAGAATTATTTCATGAACCCTAATGCCTATATCCCTATGGTCGCAGGAGAACATGAAACAACGATCATGCCTATTTTTATTTTAACTAAACAGGATTGAAGGATATATCCCTATCCTCAACAACGACTTATATCCTCTCACTAGTGGGTTCGAGGGTCATTGAATTCATGTTCTATATTTACCTTTAAAAGTTTTGATTCCCTTTTCCAAGTTCAATATAAAGCCAACATATTTACTTATAAGGTGATTGGTCTCATAAATAAGCAATTAAAACAAGTAAATACAAACAACCATAATGAAGAATCAGATCTAGATTAAATCAGTCTTTCAAACATTAAACCATCCACCATGGCCAAAACCCTAGAGTATGAGTTTATCCACTCATAGACAAGTGGAAAAATGCACACTTAATCATCGTCAGTCTAAATAAAAAGTAAAGAAGAGAATAAACCTAGTGTAAAACCCTTTCTTCCTTCCAACGGCTTACAAGCTTCCACAGATGACTTATGTAATGTAAAAATGAACAAAATATTGTCAAAAGATGTGTAATAAATGACCTAGGGGTTTTATTTATAGTTGATCCTTCAAATAACGCTTCTTCCCTCCAACACTTATCTTTCAAATCAACAATTTCCGCTCCAGGAGGATCTGGCATGCTGCCCCCACCATCTCACCACTGACATAGTCAAATTTCCAGCAATTTTAGCTCTGGGATAGACTTGGTGTGCCGCTCCCATCATCTCGCCAAGGACTTAGCCAATTTTTCTACACTTCTAGCACCTCTGGCATGCCACTATCACCATCTCTCTAGGGTGTTAGTCAAATTCTTGCACATTTGGACCCTTCGAGCGCGCGACCTCCTCTATCTCGCTAGAATTTTAGTGATTTTTTCCAAGTCTAGGAAGATTTGGGGCTCCATATCCATCATATTGCCAAGGTGTTAAATGGCCATCTTCTGAATGTTAAGGAGCTGGCACTGGGCAGCAGCCAAAGCACCAAAAATGATGAAATTTTGTCAAGGAGTGGAAGGTTAGGCACTAGACGCCAGCCATAGCCCCGAACCTTCTTCTCAGCTTCTCAAATCTTCAACCTTGGTGCATTTTGGGTCCTTTTTTCTTGGTTTCCTGCTCAAAACACCTCAAATCATTTGTTAGCATACAAAACACACAAATATATGAATTTATGCATTTCATCTGAGGACATTTATCATTCTATTTTTGTATGCCTTGCTTTAGTTTCAGACTTGGAGTTAGCTGGGGGCTTGTCCTAGCAGCTCATTAGTTAGTAGAGGCTTTCAGACATAGATTTAGTACGTTTAGCTTTGCGACTCAGTGTTGTGATATTGTCTCTTTTATTTACGCATCCGTGCTTATGTTTAATTTCTACTTGATCATGCTCTTAAGTCATACTATGTATGTACCATGGGTTAGCTTAGACCCATTCGTGGTTCTAGGTCTTGTGTCTCGGTCGGGGGTCTCAGCTCAGCCGTGACAAAAGGAATAAGGAGGAGCACGATGACGGTGAGGTTTGACGGTGAGAATGATGTCCCGTCAAACTAGTGACAGACCATCACATGTTCCATCGCATGACTTACAAGCAGTGGATGACTCGTTCGAGGATTTCTTAGCACACTTGGCTGAAGTAAGTGATGTGAAGTGAAAAATATGGTGTTCAATTGGGAAAAGTGTCAATTTATTGTCATGATGACGTTCAAATCCACTCCTCACAAGGAGGAAGTGTAAACGATCATCGCAATATTAATACCTCACTAAGAGTCGGGATCAAATCCACAGGGAATAGCAATTGGATGACACAATAGTTTTCTATTGAATTGAACTTAATTGTATCATTGCATCGAAAATGGAAAAATAAATGTTGTGGGAAAATGGGATCACAATTTGAATTAAAATCAACTACCAACTAAAATAAGGCAACCAAATTGAATGAACAAATATAAGCAAGGGCCAGGGGTGCGCATTGATGGGGCATCAGTTGGATTGAAATTAACTAGAAAATCAAGTTATTACTCACAAGCATGAATAATCGTGGATAAAGTGGCACTTGATGTTTTTCAACCAGTTGGGTGCCTTTTTCCTTAAGTTTTCTCAAACCCCAAGGTTACAATTAATTCATCTACTATGGCTTGGGAAAGAATTGAACTATCTCTAGCCTCAACTCTTTAATGGGTGTATGAGAATGGGTTTTGGCTATCTCTAGACCAACCCCACATAATCAAAACCCAAGTACTCACCATTGTTTTCTCACCCATATTTTATTCCCTTTTTCAAGCAAAAATAGAATAATGTAAACATAACCCACATTTGCAACTATGGATAATTCAATTATAACTTGGAGAAAACAACATATTTATACTAAATGAGTAACTATAAGATCAATCTAGCAATACCCAATCCAATTTATCCCCAATCATGCACATACCCCTATAAAACTATTTAGCTACTCATAGATGAATAATATAAAAGCATATTGACAAATAAATTCATAAAATTCATCATTAAGTGTCTATAGCAAGCTCATATGTGTCTTCAAAGGTGGTTCATACCTTGAGGAAGAAGAAGAAAGTGAAGAAAGCTAAAACTCTTCTTTTATCTCTCTAGGAAATTAAAAGTTATTCACTACAATGCAATATTCTGATGCTTCTAGAATGGAATGTTTAGTACTTTGTAAAGAATGTACAAAAGTAGGTTAAATAATACTCCTCAAATCTGGTGCTGGATGATTCTGCCCTTCTGACGACGGCCTCACTTGCGAGACACTGGCATTTTGTCGGTGCCCATCCACAGGACGCTGCTTCAACGCAGCTGGGGACCAGTGACTCCTGCTATGGTTCGACGTTGGCACCAGCGGTTCACAGGTGCTGATTCGCGTTTTGCCGGTGCACCTTTCGCTTCAACATAGTGGGCATCTACGGTGGCCGGCGTTTCGCAGGTCACATCTGCTGGAACGTCAAATCCCCTTCTTTAGTTTCATTCTTTTGTTCAATTTCTTGATTTCTTTCTTTAAGTTGAATGCCTGTAAAAATAAAAGAGAAAAAGCATAAAATCCTCCTAAATGACTTGAAAACCAAACAAAAGCTCATGTTTAAAAGCCTAATTAGTTGGTAAATTACCAACTCATCAAACCTCAAACTTGAACCATTGCTTTTCCTCAAGCAAGGCAATCCTTTACAGCTGAATCATTGGAGTAAGCATGTCACTCTACATGAGATTTTGCATAAGCGACCACTACGACTCAGACAACCCCAAATTTCCTCACCAACTCAAAAGAAAAGAGAAGACTTAACACTATATGAAAATGCTTCAAGAGATGACCACAATAAAATTGCATGATTCACAGATGATTCCTTCATTCAAAACAAGGGGCATGGTTGATCAAAGAAAGCTTATATAGCATCTTAAGTCATTAAAGGTTCACATTCAAAGTATGCCTCAAAGCTCACTGCATTCTTGTCTCAATCACCTCTTTTGGTATGTGCAAGAATGTTCCCCAGGTAGGTGATGCTCCTCACATCAAGAGAGAATCCCATTAAATTTCTAAACAATTCATACTCAAAGGGGTTATAGAATGAAACAAATACGCTCACGCTCACAAAGAAATTCTCAGGCGCACGATTTGACCCATAGGCTTGCCCTTCGTGTAACTCGCCACTAATATAGAGTTGCTACACTTAAAATCAATTAGGACTTGGAGGTCATGATGAAGGCTAGGGGAAAAGTTAGGATGAATTTTTAGTTCTAGCGACTAGAACATCCCTAATGCCCTTTTTTGAACCTTATTGCACACCGAAGTTTGGCATATTTTTATATCTACTTGCCATGTTTTAACCCATATTTGATCATGTTTTGAGTTCATAATCCTTAATTTATGTTTAGATTCATGTATGTGTGTGTTTTATGTGCTAACAAATGATTTTTAAGTTGATTTGAGCAGGAAACTAAGAAAAATAGGCACAAAATGATGCAAGGAATGACGATTTGAGGAGATGAAGGGCTTGGTGCTATGGTTGGCGCCCCGCACTAAGTCCCGAACTTTAGAGAACAAAACTTCAGGTTGGTGCTATGGCTGGCGCACTGTGCAAGCCTTTGAACTTCAAAGAATTGCACTTCACAAACTTGGCGAGATGAGTGGCGCCCTACGCCAGAGATGTCTAGACTTAGAGAAATATGAGGAACAACTTGGCGAGATAGAGGGGTCGGCGCACCAGACCTTGTTCGGATCTAAAATTATTGGAAATTTTACTAAGTTTGTGGCAAGATACATGGGGTGGCACGCCTGGGTCATTTCGGGGCAGAAGATGATTTTAAAGTTATATTTTGAAGGGCAGAAGCATCATTTAAATTCTCATCTATAAATAGAGTCCTTAGGTCATTTGCTAAGCAGTTTTTGACATCTTGGAGTAGTCTTTAATCATTTTTTACATTCTGTAGTTCATTTATGAAAGCTTGTAAGCCGTTTGGAAGGAAGACACAATTCTACACCTAGGTTTTCTCTTCTTTACTCATATTTTTGTATGATGATGATTAATTATTCATTTTTTCACTTGTCTATGAGTGGATAAACATATATTATAGGGTTTTGTCCATGTTGAATAGTTGATTATATGAAAGACTAATTAAATTTGGTGTTGATTCTTTACATATGGTTGTTCGTATTTATTTCTGTTAATTTATTATTTATAAGATTGATCACCTTGTAACTAATCTATTGGATTTCGATTGAACTTGGGAAAGGGAATCGAAAGGGTTAAAAATAAATACAGAATGAGAATTCAAAGACCCTTGAACCCATTGATGATAGGATAGAAGTTGTTGTGGAGGATAGGGATATACCCTTCAACCTTTTTTTGTTGAAATACAAGTAGGCATAATCGCCGTTTTATTGTTCTCCTGTGACCATAGGGATATAGGCATTAGGGTTCATGAAATAGTTCTTGGATGCTAGGGATAGTGGCTAGAAATGGGATAGTAACTTGCAACTAACAACCATAGGAAGAATCATGCCAGTTTAATTACGTCTTGAAAACTCAATTTGAAACCACCCTAGTGCCATTGCCCTGGTCTTTCACCATTATCGAAATACAATCAAGCTTATAATTGTTTTTAGTTAAGTTTATATTAAAAGTTTTAGTAGTTTAATTTTTCAAACCAATCCTCATTTTAATTGTTTGATATATTAGTGAAATTAAAGTGACAACCTTATAACACTTAAATTGACAAGTCCCTTAGGTACAATATCAGGACTTCAAAATTATATATTACTTGATGACCATTGTCACGCCCCACCTTGGGAGGCATGACTGACACCTAATACCATACTGGGATATGTGCTGGCCTTATTGGGCATAGGCACCTCTGGTGCCTACCAGCGAATAAAAATCAATAAAACAAACTATTATATCTCGGCTATAAACACACCCTCGGGCCGACAAGTCCACGCAGCAACTATAAAAAAATAGCTAACACAACCAACATAACAGGAAGAGGGATCCTATGCAGGCCGACAAGACCACCATGTTGTCTAGTTATAACAGAATGGAAATAGGCAACTATACTAGGCCCCACATGGCCAACATACAAAACATAACTAATCTAAGCCCCACACGTCCAAGATGAATCGCTAACGAAGATTGTAGTCTGCAAGCCTTTAGGAGTAAGAATATTGGTCGAGACAGGGCCCCGGCCTACCGAAATGCTAAAAAAATAAAAGATAGATGAACCTTGAAACGGTTGCTAAAAGATCCTGAAACCTATCTACCTAAACCTGCAGGCAAGTATGCAGCACCCCATAGTTGGGCGTCAGTACAATATGTACCAAATATATAAGGCAGTAATGAAAAGCTGAATAAACGCTGATAAAGAACTAAAAGTGAATAACGAGAAGGGGCAAAATTAACCTATAAACTTTCTTATCCATAACCTGCATCTAGCAAAACACTACACGTATATGAGCTAAGACTGTACAACTATACACTTATAAGCTATAACTAGCAACTAATAATACAAACAAGAACATAACCTGACCCCTATAAGCCTGGTAGGTACAACCAACAAAGAATAACCCGCCCGGGGCCCCCATAAGCCCAGGAGAGCACACTCCAATCTATATACCCCTAACATGGTAGATATGGGTCAGCAGCTAACTATAGCAAACCTACCTGGGCCATGGGTTTGAAACTAAGCCCGTTGGGCTCCTGTAGTTGTGTCTAAGCCCGGAGGGCTCCTATAACTGCACCCTGGGCACATAAGGCTCGACGAGGGTCAGTGATGTCGATACAACATAAGAATAGAAGTCTACCCATGGATAGACTGTAATATGGCCCTTGGGCCTGAATATAGTCCCTTGGGACAACATATAGCTCCTTGGAGCGATCCATATAGCTCCAAAGGAGATGACACAACTAGTAACCCTAAGGTTGGTCAACGAAAGGCTATATAGGTTAGGTCAATTCCAACCAATATACTGTATTTTAGTCTCAATCTAGCCACTCAAAAGGCATATTTAGCTCTTAAGTCCTAACGCAATCGCTACTCGTCCCTAAAATAGTCTGTATAGCTACCAACAGGCACACCCCATGTTCCTATACCTAGTTAGAGGATCCTAGTAGTGTTCATAATCTCTAATGGTCTAGACCAGAATGGGTGAGATCTAGAGTGGCCTAAATGATATTATGAATGTCATGCTAGGACAACGGTAGCTCTTAAGTGAACTGTAAGATTGCATATGACCAACTACTTAGTTCCTTTGCTTAGAACAACTATAGGGCTGCTATTGATCAGACATGCTTCTGAGCAGTCAGGCCCTAATCTTCCACAGATAGCTTACTATTATTCTTAGCCTGAAGGTAATACTGTACTAACATGGTTCTAGTCCCTTAGACCTTAACTTGGTTTGTTCTGATTTCATATGTCTTTCCTGGATGATTCCTAACCTCGTAGGTAAGTTTATCTGTCCTTAGCCATTAACGGCGACCTCGACCTGAGTACCTTATAAAGAAGGCTGGGGCGTTGGCCCTGCATTCAACTAATAATATGGTTCCCTCCTTAGGGTACCCACGGGTCTATCTGACTTGTGCAACTAGGCTGACTTCCTGGGCGACCTATATGACAAGCACTGAGTCGACTAAAACTAACTAGATGACCAGCTGTTGCTCAGTCCCTAGACAATCCAGGTGCCGCTGACTCTAAGGTATGACCACCCTATCTAAAATTCTATCCCAAGAGGCATTAAGGTACGCCAACAACCTCTAGGAAAACTTTACTGTTTATACAGGCGTCAATCGAAGAGTTATAATGCCCTACTATACCCTAACCTGTCTAACTCATCGAGCCAGGCCCAACAGCCAAACCTAGATTTGTAAGGCCTTGGCACAAAAACAAAACTTCCAGATACTTCTAAATAGTAAATAAATAAACTGGGGAAATCTCTATGATGCTCCTAGCGTTAGTCACACTGAGCATACCCCTTCCCGACGATGGATACTGCAGTATATTCTCAATACATTTTCTAGCAGCTAACCACAACTTAGGTAATCATAATCTACTAACAGTAGCTAATCACAACATACCATAATCAAAATCTACAGGCAGCAACTACTTACAACATATAAAGTCGTTGTCTCCGTTTAGGAACATAGGTCGTATCATTATACGATGAGAATAATTTGCAGAAGGGGTAAGCCTTACATACCTCGAATATTGAATTTCATTCACCCAAACGGTTTCCAACCTGGAGCCAGCAATTCCACTCATTTGTAGCCTTTATGCTGAGAGAATAAAGCTATTTCAATAGTAGGAGTCGATACACAACGATATCTTTTGATATTAATATTAACTATAATTGAACTCTGTTTAACTCGGTCAAAAACTCATAATTTCTCAAGAGTTTAGNAGGGCTAGCACAGATAGTTTTGGGTTCTCCCAACAGATATTAACTATAATTGAACTCTGTTTAACTCGGTCAAAAACTCATAATTTCTCAAGAGTTTAGAAAGGAGAAATGCTTAGCTATTGTCTGTGGCCGTTCAGAACTCAATTTGGAGTAATTCTGACAACCTTTACTCAGTAGGGTTTCGACATGCTGAGTGAATTTTAAAGAAATAACTCCACAGAGATGATTCCCGTAGGCCTAGAACTTGTTACCCAAGTTAATTTGCATTTTGACGGAGTTTGATGGCATAATTTTGATGAAAAATGGAGGAAATCTACATTATTCTCTCTTTTCAACCGAGGGAAATATGTTACAAATGGCCAACTCAAGTCAAGGAGTCCTTATATATTATTGAGATGGTGAGCTAGGGGGTGCGGTGCACTGCCCATAGCGCCAAGAATCGGGTGCGATGCGCCGCTCAAGGCGCAGGGCTGGCCGGCACGGCGCGGCGCCCAGCGCGCCTAGCCTATGGCCCCAACCTTCTGCTCGCTTTACTCCATGCTCATCTGTTCATTACTTGAGCCATTTTCCATATGCGTCATGCTATAAAAAATCTCGACATACGTACGAACACATCTTTTAAATGATAAGAACTTACGGGGTGTAACATTATCCCCCCTTTGGAACATTCATCCTCGAATGTAATTGTAGGCTTCAAATCTTTTAACTGTTGCCAGAAAAATTCCGGCAGAGCCTCCTCTGTAATGTGGACTATCCAGAGAACCTGAAACACAGAAAAGTCCAACATAGGCATCTCACAGGACGCTACTTACAACTGAAACATAGTTCTACCATATATATGTAAACAACTAATAATAATGATAACCAAATCAACTGTATAACATTTGAAACGATCTTGATTTAACTTCAATTGTCTGAGTTTGTACATCATCATTGTAGAGGCTAGAACAACTAAAATTGTCCAGACTTTAGATCATTCATAGTTTTTTTAACTCATTTCTTCTATATTTCTATCCCCTCATAATACTCTAATAAGCTACAACTTTGGTTCTCAAGATGGCTCATATAATTATTAGAGTCTCTATGTGGAACAGTGCTTCTATACCTTGAGTATCCCCAATTGGATTAATCTGAGACAAGGTCTTCTACGCGCTTGTGTAGTGTTGATGAATAGATCCTAGCCCCGAAGGTAACTCTATCTCATAGGCCACTTGGCCAATCTTTCGGAGGATTCGGTAAGGCCTTAATGAATATAGGGCTGGGCTTGCCCTTCTTATCAGATCTAATAATGCCCTTTATTGGCAAAGTTTTCAAGAATACCCAGTCGCTTCTTCAATCCTTAACTCCCCATGCCATATGTTAGGGTAGCAGCTCCGATAACCCTGGGTTGCCGGTACATCTTTCCTGATGAGCTGAACTTCCTCCGTTTGGCTAATTTATTAGTATGCCTAGTTCAACTATCCATAATTTATCTTCTTCAGGTCATTATTTAGGGGGAGCCTACATTTCCACCCATAACAGATCTCCAAGCGTCTGAATTGTGTGCTCTGCTTGGCAATTTATTTGGGGACGAGAAGTTGTACTCAAATTAACATGTATCCTAATCTGTTCTGAGAGCCTTTACAAAACCTAGCTGTGAGTTGTGCCTCTTTGTCAGAAGTTAATAGACACTAAGAACCCACATAGCTGGAATATTTCTTCAGTATTTACTTCAGCATAACCTGTAGCTGAAACATAATCCTGACCAGCAAGAGATGTGTTGATCTCCTTAGCCTTTCAACAATGGTCCAAACGGGGTCATGTTTACGCCTGGCACGTGGTAACCCTGTAGCTATATTCATATTGTCTATTGTACACTTTCACACAGGCATGACTATTTCCTGAATTAGCTTGCCCAGTTTTCGGGGTACCTTTCCCTGTTGGTCATTGGAGCTCTGTGCTACAACTCGACAATACCTTCCTTCTTCCCATGCCATCCGTAGATATCCTTTATAACCTAATGCATTTTCATCGAACCCGAATGAAGGGGGACAATGAACATAATATACCTAACTACAATCTACTAACGAAGTCCTGCCATATTTGGAATGCAGAGTCGACCTCCGAGTCTCATGACTCTGCACCTTATTATCTTAAAGGCCGATGACTCCCTATTGGGCCTTATCTCTAGGCTGTACTAGGTTAGGGCCTCCGTGCCGTCACTCCTTTACCTCCACAAATGGTGGTGATATTGCAGTATTCTAGGTTACAACCTCACTATCCTTTAAATGTCAGTCTGATGCTTATTTCGTTACATTCAGCGGTGATTCCATGCTCTGTCCACCTACTATAGCCGGGAGGTGAATCTGTTTTCCTCCAGAGTTAGATACTCGCGCCTTCCTCTTACTTCTATAGACTGAGATCTGGGGTTCATGCCCCCTGCATCGTACTGACAAGGATGCTACTGACCAAGTCTACCGAACTATATCATTCTGACCCACACTTGGGCCAATTCCACTCATATAGTCTCTCTGCCCTTTGACATAACAAACTACGGCCATAGTCATTATTCTGCAGGTATATTCTATCGTCATTAGCACATCGCGGCGGAATCATCCTATTTCTGACTTGAGGTTTTCTATTGCTGGGGGTTTATTGCTTATGGACTCCCACACGTACTTGGCTACTACTAGCAATCTTAACCTCCCTCCTGATTCACTACCGTGAGGGTCTAGGTGACTTATTTAAACACTAGGGGTCTTAACCACTTCTTAACACTTTCCAGAAGTCAACGGATCTATCCCTTCTTTACCATTTACTCAGGGAAAAATGGCGTCAATACTTACACTCTCTATTGTACTGAAAGAACAAACTTGGAGGTGGAAAATGACCCTATCATTCTATAATAGGGTTAAGGCGCAAAATCCAACAAACTCTAAAAGATGGAGGTACAACCCTCGCACAATCCTTCGCATATTTCAGGTAAGCCAACATTAATTGTCGCCCCTGTCTAATTCTAAATATCTACTAACTAACCCAACTAACATATATATACTATACTCCTGACTTCTACTCTAAGGTTATAAAAGAGTTGGGGAAAGTGCTGGCATATCTATTACCTTATGTGGTTCCTGGTGCCCCTGGAGGATGATGGGGAGATTAAAAGACGTCTGTTTATGCCCTTAGGTTGACTGTCCCCCAACTGTGGCACCTCACTAGTACCCTCTCCTTCTACTGTAGCTAACTTGTGGTTGGCTAAAGTCTGTCCCATATCAAACATTACTCTAGACAGACATTACAATGAAAGCTTAGGGACTCATCCCTATACAACTCGGCTCTATAACACGATTTGAGAAGAAGGAGGGGTAACCATACTATCATGCCTCATAGCCTCCTGCTTATAAAATATGGTGCACAACACATTTATAAACAAGACTCTACTAGACACGACTTGCTGACTCCCTGGGATACGACCTGCTATAATACCAAGTTTTTCATGCCCCACCTTGGGAGGCATGACTGGCACCTAATGCCACATTGGAATCTGGGCTAGCCTAGCTAGGCATATGCACCTCTGGTGCCTACCAGCGATTGAAAATCAAGAAAACAAACTGTTATATCTCGGCTGTAAGCACAGCCTCGGGCCGACAAGGCCATGTAGCACTTATAAAAGAAAACAACTAACACAACCAACATAACAAGAAGAGGAATCCTATGCAGACCGACAATACCACCATGTTTTCTAGCTATAACAAAATGAAAACAAGCAACTATAATAGGCCCCACATGGCCAACATACAAAACATAACTAATCTAGACCCCACACGGCCAACACGAATTGCTAACTGAAGACTGTAGTCTACAAGCCTCTAGAAGTGAAAATATTTGTCAGGACAGGGCCCCGACCTACTCAAATGCTAAACAAATAAAAGATAGATAAGCCTTTACAACTTGGCAACTCTAAAAAAAAGGAGCTGGCCGAACTGCTGACTTTAAACGGCTGCTAGGAGATCATGAAACCTTTCTGTCTAAACCTGCAGGCAAGTATGTAGTGCCCCATAGTTGGGCGTCAACACAATATGTACTGAATATGTAAGGCATTATGAAAAGTTGAATAAACTCTGATAAAGAACTAAAAATGAATAAAAAAAAGGGGTAGAAATTGACCTATAAACTTTCTTATCCATAACCTGCATCTATCAAACACACTACACGTATATGAGCTAAGACTGTACAACTATACACTCATAAGTTGTACCTAGTAGGCAAGAATACAAATAAGAACCTAACTTGGCCCCCATAAGCCTGGTAGGTACAACCAGCACAGAATAACCCACCCGGGGCCGTCATAAGCCCTGGCGAGCACATTCAAATCTATAAACCCCTAACATAGTCGATATGGGTCAGCAGGTAACTACAGCCAACCTACCTGGCCCATGGGTCTGCAATTGAGCCCGCTAGGCTCTTGTAGTTGTGTCTAAGCCCAGAAGGCTCCTATAATTTCACCCTGGGCACATAAGGCTCGACGAGGGTCAGTGATGTCGATCAGCATAAGAATAGAAGTCCAGCCAGGGATGGACTGTAATATGGCCCTTAGGCTTGAATATAGTCCCTTGGGACAACTATAGCTCCTTGGAGCGATCCATATAGCCCCGAAGGCAATGACACAGCTAGTAACCCTGAGGTTGGTCAATGAAAGGCTATATAGGGTAGGTCAATTCCAACCAATATACTACATTTTAGTCTCAATCTAGCCACTCAAAAGGTGTATCTGGCTCTTAAGTCCTAACGCGACCGCTACTCGCCCCTAAAATAGGTTGTATAGCTACCAACAGGCACACCCCGTGTGTCTATACCTGTTTAGAGGATCCTGGTAGTGTTCATAATCTCTAATGGTCTAGATTACATAGGGCAAAATCTGGAGTGGCCTAAACGATATTCTGTATGTCATGCTAGGATAATGATAACTCTTAAGCAAAATGTACGGTCGCAGATGACCAACTACTCAGTTCCTTTGCTTATAACAACTATAGGGCTGCTACTGATTGGACATGCTCCTGAGAAATCAGCACCTAATCTTTTACAAATAGCTCATTATGATTCTTAGCCTAAAGGTAATACTGTACTAACATGGTTCTAGTCCTTAGACCTTAACTTGGTCTATTTAGATTTCATATGTCTTCCCTGGGTGATTCCTAACCTCGTAGGTAAGTTTATTTGGCCTTAGCCATTCACGGCGACCTGGACCTGAGTACCTTATAAAGCAGGATGGGGCGTTGGCCCCACATTCAACAACTGACAAGTTTCCATCCTTAAGGTACCCATAGGTCTATCTGACTTGTGCAACTAGGTTGACTTCCTGGGCGAGCTGTATGACAAGCATTGAGTCGACTGCGACTAACAGTCATCGACAGTAACTAACTAGATGGCTGACTATTGCTCAGTTCCCTAGGCAATCTAGGTTCCGCTGACTCTAAGGTATGACCACCCTATCCAAATTTCTAGCTCTAGAGGCGTTAAGGTAAGCAACAACCTCTGGGCGAGCTTTACTATCTATACAGGCGTTAATCAAAGAGTTATAATGCCCCACTGTACCCTATCCTGTCCAACAACCAAACCTAGACTTCTAAGGCCTTGGCATGACAACAAAACTTCTAGATACTTCTAAATAGTAAATAAATAAAGTGGGGAAATCTCTACGACGCTCCTAGCGTTAGCCACACTGAACATACCTCTTCTCGATGAGGGATACTACAGTATATTATTAATACATTTTCTAGCAGCTAACCACAACTTAGGTAATCATAATCTACTGACCGCAGCTAATCACAACATACCTATAATCAAAATCTACTGGCAGCAGTTAGTTGCAACATATAAAGTCGTTGTCTCTATTCAGGAACATAGGTTGTATCATTATACGACGAGAATAACTTGCCAAAGGGGTAAGCCTTACATACCTCGAATGCTGACTTTCGTTCACCCGAATAGTTTCCAACCTGGAGCCAGCAATTTCACTCACTTGCAGCCTTTACACTAAGAGAATAAAACTATTTCAATAGTAGGAGTTGGTACACAACGATATCTTTTGATACTAATATTAACTATAATTCAACTCGGTTTAACTCGGCCAAAAACTCACAATTTCTCGAGAGTTTAGAAGGGATAAATGCGGGATAAATGCTTACCTATTGCCTGTGCCCATTTAGGACTCAATTTGGAGTAATTCCGGCAACCTTTACTCGGTGGGGTTCTGGTATGCCAGGCAAATTTTCAAGAAATAACTCCGCAAAGATGCTTCTCATAGGCCTATAACTTGTTACCCGAAGTTAATTTGCATTTGAACGGAGTTTGATGGCGTAATTTGATGAAAAATTGAGGAAATCTATATTATACTCTCTTTTCAGCCGAGGGAAATATGTTACAAATGGCCAACTCAAGTCAAGGAGTCCTTCTATATTATTGATGCGGTGGCTAGGGGTCATGGCGCGCTGCCCATAGCGCCAAGAATCAGGTGTGATGCACCGCTCAAGGTGCGGGACTGGCCGGTGCGACGCCCAGTGCGCCTAGCCTCCGGCCCCGACCTCCTGCTCGCTTGACTCTGTGCTCGTCTATTCATTCCCCGAGCCATTTTTAATATGCGTCATTCTCTAAAACTCTTAACATACGTACGAATGCATCGGTTAAACGATAGGAACTTACGGGGTGTAACAACCATGTGCGCTTTGGCGACATCAATGTTTTGGCACCATTCTCGGGGACTTGTATATTATTTAATCGTTTGTAGGTTAGAATTTTGTTTCACTAATCTATATTTTATGGCTTTTTCTTGTTTTTGTTGAAGTTTACAGGGTTGTTTGCTTTAGTGTATTCCAAGCACAAGAAGTCAAGGACCACCTTTGGATTTTCTTGATCCTGAAATAGAGAGAACCTTTTGAAGGTTAGCTATGGTAACATCGGGTAGGCAGCAGGTGAAGAGAATGATAGAGTTCCATTGATGCATTTTGCTAGGCCTAATTTGAAGAATGCTTCTAAAGCGATCGTCAAGTCGGCCATCACTGGGAAATTTGAGCTAAAAGAAAGGACCGTGCTATTGGTCTAAAACACTTTCCAATTTTAGGGCAAGCCGCATGAGGATCCCCACAGGCATCTGATGACGTTCGTACAGTTGAGTGAAAATTTATACTATTAGAATGTGTCAGATGAATATGTCAAGCTGACTCTATTTCTGTTCTCACTGATTGGAGAAGCCAAGGAGTGGCTTCAAAATGAGCCTGAAGGATCCGTCACCACTTGGGAGATCCTTTCTAATAAGTTCATCAACTAGTTTTTCTCTTCGAGAAGAACTAAAGAACTGGGGAAATCATCTCTAGATTCATATAGAAAGATGGAGAAACTCTAGCTCAAGAATGGGAACGGTACAAGGGTTACTTGAGGGATTGTCCACACCACATGCAACCTAAGGAGATAATCAGGCACAATTTCATAGAAGGTCTAAAGCCCGAGTCTAAGATATCCCTTGATGCTACTGCACAGGGATAAATTTTGTCCAAAAGTTATTATGAAATTGAGGCTCTCTTGAACCTCACGTCTGTAGGGAGACAGGATTATCTAGACTCGGGTAGAGAACTTGCAGCAGCAATGGTGCTGAGAAAGCTTGAGGTGGATGGTGTTGCGATAATCAGAGCAGACATTAGCCAACTGGTGAATGCAATCAGTAAGTTGGTGACCACACCAGTAGGAAGCCAAGTGCAGCAGGTACAAATCCCACCACCATCATGTGAGATGTGTGGAGAAAGTCACGCCTATTCAGGTTGTTCTCTTAAACCTGAGTCTGTATATTTTGTGGGACAACAAGGTTGTGGTGGAGGTTTTGTAGGTAATTGCTATAATCAAGGGTACCAAAATGGGGAAAATCCCTTATGGGGAGGGAATCAAACCTCCAAAGGCCCCAGAACACTTATTAAAGGCCACAAGGCCAACAGTAGAGTAGTTCTTTTGAGGAGACAATAAAGAAATGGATGGTGCAGCAGACGCAAGTGGTTAATGAAATGCAAAAGTCCATCCATGATCTTGAGAGGAAAATAGGGCAATTGGCCCTGTAGCAGAACTATAGACAACAAAGAGAACTCCTGGGTAACACCGAGAAGAACCCCAATAAAAATGTGAGCACAATCTTCGTGAGCAGTGGTAAGGTCCCGGGTGAGGCTATCCCCAGAAAATAAGAAGTTGCTGAGGAACAGGCTGTGAATTCCAAGACTGAGATGGGTGAGTCTAGCAATCCACAACATAAAATTATGTTAGCTAGACCACCTCTTCCATTCTCTCAGAGGCTAAAGAAGAAGACAGAGGACACAACTTGTAGTAAGTTTCTTGAGTTGTTAAAAGCAGGTTCATGTGAATATTCAATTGGTGGAGCTTTTGCGGGAAGTCCAGAAGTACACCAGGTATCTCATGGGATATTGTGGCCAATAAGAGGAGGTATACAGAGTTTGAAACCATGGCTCTTACAGAAAAATGCAGTGCTTGAATTAAGAACAAAATTCTAAAAAGCTAAAGAACCCCGAGAGCTTCACTATCCCTATCACTATTGAGAGCAAGGAAGTTGGTTTGGCCTTATGTGTCTTGGGTGCGAGCATCAATTTGATGGTTTCATCCCTATTCAAAACCCTGGGATTAGGTGAACCACGTCCTACCACAGTAACTTGCAGCTTGCGGACCGATCTCTAGTCTATCTTGAGGGAATCATTGAAGATGTCTTGATTAAGGTAGGACCTTTCATCCTACCGGTGGACTTTATAATCCTAGATTATGAGGCAGATGCAGCAGTTCCCCTCATTTTGGGGAGAGGATTTTTAGCCACCACTAACGCTGTCATACATGTTAAGCCAGACAAGATGTCTATAAGAGTAGATGGTTAGGAGGCAATGCTTGAAGTGTTCAGAGCAGCATAAATGCCACCTCACTATGAGGACTTCACAGTGAAACCAGCGGGAGAACCTGGAGGTTTTAAGAAGTTAGTTGAGTAGCATGTGCTGCATGAGAGTTAAGTAGATCCTTGGTATGGTCACAAATCCACTCAGATGAAGGAGTGATAGGGACCATAGTTGCGTCGCAACATTAAATTAGGCGTTGCATGGGAGGCAACCCACGAATGTCGTGCCACGACTATAACTAAAGTGCTTGGTGGGAGGCAACCCATCCTTCTAACATTTTGTATATTTTTCTTTGTTTTGTAGATACGAATAGGGCGTAAGAGGCAAGAACAAGCTGGGACATTGAGCTAAAAAGTGTAAGTTTGAGGTGAGATGCTTGGCGTGGGGCGCCAGGAGTAAATCCTAGAAGAAGAAAAATTCAGGTGAGGCTATGGGTGGCGCGCCATGCTAACCTCCTATCTCTAGAAGAAAAAATTTCTAAGTCTGTGGTGAGATAGAGGGGGCAGCGAGCCAGAGTCTATATGGACGAAATATTTGGTCAATTTGAGTCAATGTTGACTCAGAGGACCTTAAAATTAGATAAAATCCCATGCCCACTTCTTTATTTAAATTCTCATTCATCCTCTTTTCCTTAAAAGTTGAAAAACAAAAAGAGAAGATTTCTCTCTCTCTCTCTCTTAAGCCATAGCTCTCTCTTCCCTTCTTCCCTCCATTTTTGTCTTTTCCAAAGCTTTGGTGAAGCTCCCATCTTTAACTCAAGTAGGTATATTTCCTCTCTCTTGGTTAGACAATTATGAAAGTATGCTCCCACACCCTTCTCCCCCAAGATTTAGAACCCAAATCATTATTGTTGGTGAAAAGCTTGAATTTCATGTTTTGGGTTTGATAATATTGAAGTCCTAAATTCTTCCATGATAGTATGTTATCTTTGTTGGCTAGCTTGATTATTTGTTGAATATGGTGATTTGAACTTTTGGAGATGATGGAGGTTGGTGAATTGAAGTCATGAATAGTGGTGGGTAGATGTATTAATTGTAGAGTGAGAAAGTACTTGGGTATTGAATTCTTGAATTTGATAAATTCTTGAGTTGTTGAAATTCTTGATTAATTCATGATCAATAGTTGTAAATTGATTATTGTTTGTTGATTGAATTGAATATTGCTATTTCATTACATTAATTACTTGAATTATAAATTGGAGGATGAAAATGAGAGGGATGGCCTAGGTTAAGCATTCTTGAAAAGCTAAAAGCTAAAAGAGAGTTGAAAAGAAAGAACAAATCCATGAACTTGGTGTAGTATGGATTACTGAATTAAATTGAATTGTTGAGATTGGGTGATGATAGAGGAAGTCTTGAGTACTCCATTTGAAAGATTCTCACAAGCATGCTAGTGAATTAAGTGTGGGGAGGATTTTGCACCTTCAACACTTAGTTAGTTAAAAAAAAATTGTGAAGTTCTTGCCTTTTGCTTGTTAGTTACCATGGCATCAAAAGGAAAGTAGGTGATTGTTACGGATTCAAGCCACAAGAGGGATAGAAAAGGAAAAAAGGGGGCTAGTTCTTCAGCTTTCAAAGCCGAACCAGCGAGGAGATTTGGAGCAAAAGCAGTAAGCCTCACGGGCTTACTTGGTTTAACACTCAAAAAGAAGCCAAGTATGTACCTGAGAATTGGATAGATGAGGGCCACTTGGCACTTGAATTCCTAACTATTCGGGACAAGATACATGAGTTGGAAGCGGGTTACATCTTCAGTGAGCCGGAGAGGTGCAACCTCACATTGGTGAGGGAGTTCCATTCAAATTGGGATACCTCATTTGGAGAGAGCACCAAGGTAAAGATCGGAGATCAGGTGGTGTAATTCACGGCTAAAAGGTTCAATGCCTTCTTAAGGACACCTATAGTAGACCCTTTCGAGTATTTCATCTTGCTGGAGAAGCCTCCATACAGAGAAATCCGTCACACTTTATGTGATGAAAACTCATCCGCCCATTGGGCGAGGGATCATAATGGCCCTCATTCCACAGTTGTGTTTTCTTATTTGAATAGAGAGGCCAAGGTGTGGGTGAAGTTAGTGTGTGTTCTCTTTCTCCCTGAAACACATATGACAGAGGTGACTCGAGAGCGGATTGTCTTGGTATACATGTTGATGAAGGGAATACCGATCAACTTTGGTGCTGTGATTAATTCAAAGGCTGATAGTTTGCCATACTAAACCTTATCTCTAAGTTGTACTAAGCTAGAGTCCTTATACTACCGCTCCTTCACCTTTACAACTAGAGATGATACTGTTCTATTCTGGATCACAACTCTGCTATCTTCTGAATCCACTACTGGGACTGTCAACTTGGCAAACTGGTGCAACTCTATAGCCATTTCCCATTATTCTAGCCTCAAATATGCTATGATTCCCATGGATCTGCAGCTAAGTGATGAGCCCGCAAGTGTACGGATCGTACAAGTAATACAATGGCTCTTTTTAAGAACCGGAATGTCGAACCCACAGGAATAGGAATACGGGGTGAAACCT